>VXBT01014142.1:0-30501 GCA_013400235.1 Oriolus oriolus
GCCTCGAGATGTGCTTGAAGATACCAGAGAAGCAATACAAAGGATAATTTTACAAATTCCACCAACAGGAACTCCAGAAGGTATTTCCACAGAAATAAAGCAGGGTCCTACTGAAAATTACACATCGTTCATTGATTGCCTCAAACAAGCTGTGGACAGACAAGTGACAGACGAAGCAGCAAAGCCACATCTGATACGAAGTCTTGCATTTGCAAACGCAAACACCAAGTGCAAACGCATAATCAGCGCAATGTCTGGTCAGCCAACCGTAGCAGAAATGATAGAAGCATGCAGTAAGGTGGGCACACCTCAGCATGTTGCAACAATCCAAGCAAGCATTCTAGGACAAGAAATCGGGAAAATGTTTCAAGTCCAAAACAAAACACTTTCAAAAACTCTAGAAGCACTTCGTTCAGATCTACAACAATCCTTCATATTGGAGGTTTCTACTGTTATCTATTTACTATGTTAACAAACCTGAAACTACATAATTTCTTACCCTGTGACAATCTTGCATAATATTCTATCACCTAATTCACACTTGTGAGGATTCTACTGACTCCCAGAGAGTAGGTGATTTTTTCCATGGATAGAGGTCAAATTCTGGGTTGTACATAGGGGTTTTTTTCTTCAAAACAGATAGAGGAATATCAATCTCTGCACTTTGAGTTCCAACACATGAAGAAACAAAACTATGGATTAAGTATCTCCTTCACAGCTAATAACCTCCTGGTGAAATACTGCATCAGCCATACTGCTACAGAAATACTACAGAAAAACCCCAGTACTGAGGAGTAACTCAGGACGTAGCACCCTTGCCTGTGATTTGTTTGTGTTAACTCACCTGCATCACCCCTCGCTCATTGCTGAGCGTCCGGAGTTCATCCGAGTGTGCCACACAGATCTCGTGCAAGGCCGCCAGGTCACGAGAGAGGTCAGTTCGAGAGTGCTCTGCAGTGTCTGGAAGCTCAGGAACATTCTTCAACAAAACAGAAGACAGCAGATTCAGGGTACCAAGACCAATTTTGGTCTTTCCAGCTAAACCTCCAGTCCATCTTTCTATTATGAATTAATTGTTTATTTTCTCTTTTTCACAGGCACGTCTTTTGTGATTATACTGCAATTTCTAGTGGTAGGAGGATTCTTACTACAAGATCTGGTATTGCTCTACTACCTCTGAGCTGACCAGAAACCTACAGCATATGGAGACTCAAACCCTCTAAATGAAGGGGGGAATCCATCCCCTAGGAGCTTTTTTTAATCTAAATGAGACAAGAGCAACAAAATTTAGCAAAATCTACTGTTACCTATCAAGTAACTCATTAAACTGATCACAAACCAATAATGCTACAATTAAAACAGCAGATTAATCCAACGGGTGTTTTCAAACCAGCAGTTATCAGAGACCTCACGTAAAATCTGTCATGTAAAGAAAACTGATGTATCATAATATGCGGAAGTTGCGATTTAATCAGAAAAGGATGACATCCGGAACATACCCAAATGCCACACTTGTTTTTACATTTGATGATCAAAGTATTCTGAGATATCTTGTAGGTCACTTTCAAAGGATTAATTCAGGACGCTTAGCACATTTTTTAATCTCTCTTTTTTAAATGAATTATTGGATTTAAAATACATATATATAAAACATGATGACCTGACTCCCGTTATAGCTATCACAGACACAAAACAGTCACACTTTAAAAGGACACAGTGACAGCAGTTCACTTCCAAACTACAATATCTAGAACGCATGCAGTGAAGCTTTTGCCAGCATTAACTGAAATTCAACCTAATATTTTTTAATGCAAAAATTAATTTCAGTCTCTGGTCAAAACATATGACAAGTTACATATAAAAACTTCTGGTTTCAAAACATGCTTTTGGAAGGTTTGTATTTTTGTCCAAAATTTCTAATCTCATAGCTATAAAATCTACTTCAGCTTCTCACATTTACAGAGGCACTAAATTAATAAAGTCTAAGAAGATACTTGATCATTTTAATTCTGTATGACAGACCAGCAATTTTTAAATATGTATTAAAAAATGTACTCAGATAAAAGTACTCAGAATTACGTGGGAGCTGATGCATTGTTGAGCTAGTTAATAAGAGGTGTAAAGAATTTTAATTTACAATCCTGCTATGTAACTTCAGCAAATGTTTTTTTAACCACTTACCCCAAGTTCATCCAAGAACATGATCATGCGATGTTTGTTGCTCTTGATGAATGGATTTACCCCTTCCATATATGGCTCCTGGTAATTTTAAAAAGTATTCATTAACAAATCAGCACCAAGATAATTGTCACATCTGAGGCAAACACAGTGCAGTCAGGGAAATGACACTGCAAAACAAGTATGTAAATTGGAATATTATCTTTTTTCAAGTGAATTTCTAACGTCTGGTGTACGGCCAGTTAAAAGACTACAGAATCTGGTATTTTCTTGTATTCAGAAGATTGAGAATCTGATTCAGAAATTCTTCTTACACATGCATACAGATACGAATTTGCATTAAGATGTGTCTCTGAATACCTGTTTGCAGTGAACAGATGCTCTATATTCAGAGGTGTCATCAGGAGTAAGTGCCTTCTTTCCTGTTTTGTCATTAAGTCTTACATTCCAAGTTTTTTCTGTCACAGAAACAACTTTCTAATGACCCTGAAGTCATGTTAATTATGCTTAAGTCAACATTATTTTTTGCAGTGTTTCAGCCTGGAAATTGAGACAGTTACCGCTGGCATTCTCTTAGTGTTTTAATAGAAACTTTATTGAAAGCTTGGGCTTTTTAGTGCAATAGGTAAACCGGACTTAAGAGTTTCTATTATGTCTGGCAGTATGATAGTATAAACAGGAGAGCTTTGAAGTGCTCTACCACAGAAAACACCGATCTAACGAGTGATAAATGCAGAGTCAAAGTGAAGGAAGAGAAACTCATAGGTTCCGCATGAGAAAATAGCAACAGATTTTTTGCATGCATTATGCAGGAACATGTGAAAAGTGTACTGGAAACACAGTTCTAGATTGTTCTCTGTGTGTAAAATTATATTCACCTTAGCTCCAAATTCAACCAGATTTGCTAAATTCTGCACAGACTTGGCGACCAGCGTCAGTGTTCTTGCAGCAGTGGGGGAAGGAGAATCTGACAGGAATGCAAAGTAGAAAGTTACTGGCCATTCCATTTAAAATTAACAGCAGCCACATGAAAATAAGTTCTACTCCCATTCATATTTTTAAATATATATTTTTTTAATATAAAACAACTGCATGTGAAAGATGTCACTCGGTAAAGTAAAATATATTGGTTCTGTAATGTCCAAAAGCCATGTTAATCTGATCATCTGATTTTCTGTAATAGTAGCACACAGAACAAGAAGGCAAAATAAGTAAATGTTATAAAGAGTTAGGTGAAATAACAACCATTTGCTCAAAACTTGAGCAGTTTAGTGGAAAGGAGGATTACTTGTTAAAACAAAAAACAAAAAAAAAAAAAAAGGAAGTTTACATTTTCCTTATTTGCTTATACCCACATAAGTGGGCACTGACAAGGTATACTTTTAAGTTACTGGCAGCTGGAAAACAGAGTGAATGTCACATGCAATCCTGGCCTGTTTTTCCATGAAACTGCAGTCTGGAATCACTGTGACTATAAACACTTTTACATTAACCACTTCAGTCAGTTAGAACTTCCTTTTCCAACAAGTGATGTTACCCAGCATTATCCCACAAAATTACTCTTTTCACCAGTAAAGGTAAATGGCTGTGTTGAAAGCATTCCACAGACATGGTTACAGGGTTGTAAGGTCTGTAAGTTGCCATTACAATAGTCAAGAATACTAGCTGGAGGTAACTCAGCAGGAAAAGGCATTGCTCAAATTTTTAAGTAGTTCTTTACACCTGCAGTCACAGTGCAACCCAAGTTAGGAGGTACCTAACTTGCAAACCGCCCAAAGATAATAAAATGTCAAGGAAATTATCACTTGTTCCAGGCCATGTTTCTCAAATGCTTTCTTCAAAGCATGTACAGAAATGGTTACTTGTGTGAGAGAAAGGAACTTTCTGTTTGACACAGTCCTTCTCATTTAGTAGTTTAACAACTGATGGTAGAAAACATGCCACATTGTCTTAAAATCTGTCTATGAATAAAGAAAAAAAGCTTCTATGAACCAGATTTGTTATTTTCTCCTGTATCTCCTATTTTTCACCCTTTCTGAAGGCCATCTCTCATCTTTATTTTTTCTGTATTTAGTCTGTGAGTCAAAACACCACTCTAACGGCTGGAAGCCTTAAGCAGGACAGTCAAATTGTTCAAGAATAATTTTCTAGGTGCACAAATGTATTCCAAGCTCTGCAGACACATACCAACTTCATAAATCTTGTTCATTTCAGAGATACCACTGCATTCAGCTATTAGCTCTTGCATTGCACTGTACTGAAAGTGACATCTGAATTTCCCATAATTACATTTTCACAATGCTAAAATACATGAAACACTGCTAGGCTTAACTCAAAAATTGTATCATTAAATATCATAATGCATGTTTTTTGGACTTCAGAATTACATTGGGGATATCCACAGTCAAGCCTCTGAGTAAAAAGCATATGCCCTAAGTAGAAGTCAGACAGATGATGTGGGTAACTTGACTTCAAACACAGCATTCAAAAAAACTTCCTATTTTGCTACATTAGACACTACAGTTATTTCATGTCCCCTGCTGCATAAAGTATGGATTCAATCTGAAGCACATAGTCACCTGAGATGATATTAAACATCCTTGGGTTCAGGATAGCAGGACAAATCAGTCGAAGAAAAACAAAGCCACTGAAATGGAAAGAAAATTGTATTTTGTTCAAAACCATTAGAAAATTAATGTAAAATTGTGTAGTCTTTCAGGAATAAAGTTAATGTGGGATCTTTTCAAGACAAACACCAAGCAACTTTCCTTTGCTCTGTAAAGATATAAATTAAGATCCATCATGCTATGATTCTACGAACTGCAATGAAATCTGAAAGAAGAGGGACATTGATTTCCCAGTAAAGGTGAGCTGTTGAAATCATGTAGGAAGAAATTAATTGCTGAGTAATAACGAAGCCAATCCCAGACCATACTGGCCTCAAAAAGGAGCCACCCTTGGTCTCTGACCTCCCAAAAGTTCTCCACTTTCTGATGCTACAAGTTGTCCATCCCACAGCCACCCACTTCCCCAAGCCATCATAAGCTGGAGCACAGGAGTGGATGGGCAAAAGCATCCTCTCTTGGCCGAACACACCTTTAGGTCAGCTTCAGCTGATCCATTATCCTGATGATAGTACACGTCTGTAGAAAAATAGCAAGGGATCTGCTACCTTCCACCATGAAAGTATTGCTGCCATTTAAAAAGCTGGAAAAAGAGTGCTCTGTTCTAACTGCAGAACTAGGAATTCATTCAACAGGAACCCAGAATAGGCTTCAGCAACATAAGAAAAATCTATCTTCCTGTTAATAGCAGAGGTAAAAAATCATCCAGTCAGGTTAATCTCAACTCCAGCTAATTGCTGTAGAATGAAGTGACATACAAACCAGTTCAATCAATCTAAAACATCTGTAATTTTGTCCTTGGACATCACCAGCAGGCTGGATTTCACCACAGCAATACCAGATGTGACCACTAATGAAGGAGGATGGGAACCTTGCCTGTTGTAAAGTACACAGTTATGGATATGTCCACGTTTCTTTTAAGTGACAAACGGTAGTGAGGTTGATGCACCTTCTCTAAGTCCAAGACACCTAGTATGTTCTGTTACAGATGTGTCTTATCTCTCTAAGAAATTCAAGTTATGGGCTGGTAAGAAAACAGTTCTGGGCCAGAGGTTAAGCTAAAATACTTTCTATGGTAAGAATTTAAAGCTATGAGTAATTAATTCTGAAGTCACAGCACATACACCAATCCCTCTTTTAAAGTGCCCAGAGCTGAAGACCAACAAGGTACACATCTAGCAGAGACCCTGCTGATAGGGAAGATCTGATGCTTCTTACCTTTCTCAACCTACCCAAATTAAGAATGAGCAAATACCTACATGGAAGTTTTAAACCAGAGAAAAACAGCACCACATTCTGACTGATACAACACAGAAGATACCCAGATATCAAAAATCTGTCCATCTGGCTCTGAATATTTAATCATTCTTAAACCAAAAATAGTGCAATGAAAGGTAATAAACATCACTGAAGGCTGTGAAACTCTGCACTCTAGAGAGAAATCTCTAGTATCCACTTGTGAAAATGGAACACCACAAAAGCAAGTGATAAAGTGTTTTTAGCATCCAGTGGAGACCACTGGGAAAACTCTTAAAGTGAGCTATGTGTCTACTAAGGAAAGCCACATGGTCCTCTTCGGAGCTGGGGAGGAACAGTAAGAGATACGGAATTCACTGCTGAGCTTTACAGCCTTCCAGCAGCTTAGCCCCTCAGAGTACAAGAAGTTATCAAGAGTAGGAGCAGTCAGCATTTGAAGGCAATGCTGCTTCACAGTATGAAACACATAAGGCTTCTGGTGTCAAAATGATAAATAAAAGCCAAAGAAAAATCCTCTGAAAGATTCTTCCATGGGAGATTAACCTCCACTAACCATACAACTGCCCTGACACCACAAAAAGGAAAGCCGTGGCTCTGATACCCTTAAAATCCCTGCCATGTTTAGAAAAAGCGTGAAGATGACAGCTTTGTCAAAGGTTTTTGTTTGACCTGCCCTGGCAATGAACAGAGTTAGAACTTTTGTATTGCAGTGGTTTAGTAATGTAGATTGGAGTTTTGGTGGCTGGTGTGAGTTCAGAAGACCCAGGTTCTGTAATCTTCAGCAACATTTTCAGAGGAGCTCTGGAATATACATGATTGGGTTGTAGTACTGTAAATTCGAAGTAAAAACCATTAAGTAAAGCTATACTGACCTCTATACTACATCATTTTATTCTGGCAAGGCTCTAAACAAGACCAAGAATCCAGCAAGCTCAATCTTTAATTGGGACATTGTGCATCATCATCATAAATATCTTAAACACTGCAGTAACCTGTGTAAGTACATACAGTTTTGTCACTGAAAGAAACACAGATAAGCACACTGAAGTATGTCTTCAACAGGGCTTGAAAGAAATATTTCTGGAATAAGGCTGACAAGTAACTTACCTAACAACTCTGGTTCTCATGGTAGTATTAGCTGGCCATTTGTTTTGAACAGACTTCTGTAGGCACCCATAAATATACCTCAGCGTCCTGCAGAAATAGTAGGTAATTACTCATTCCACTAAAGAATCAAAAAAGCTGGTGAGAAAGGACCTAAACCAACCTCCTACTTGATGCAGAACTATTATCAACTTTACACTAGTAACTTAGAGAAATCTTTATATTTTAAAAGTTTGTTTTGAAAAGTAAATTTATAAATTACAAGGAAAACCCATTCTGTGCAATTCTGTGATCATTCAGATGTGCATTAAATGTTTTGTAACTGTTTCCTTAAGCAGTATTTCCTTTTTGAAAAAAGACCATTTTGATGGTTGATTTTTCTTTTAGTTTCTCTCTTAAATAAACAAAAACTATTCTTTCCATATATGACGCATAGTGAAAAAAGCTGAAGAAGTTAAGCACCACAGCAATAGTTCTCTCCCATTAAAAAAGAAAATGGAAATTTGTGGTGTATTTCAGAAAATGTTGATCACTGCATCATATTCTTAAAAGGAGTGCAATTTTCAATGCTAACCTTGCCAGCACTAACTCAAAAGAAACCTCCATGCTACTCCAACGCCTCAAAAATGAGGGTTTCATATACTTTAAAAGCTAACAACACTGTGAAAGGAAACTGTACTATCCAGCTTTTATTAGATGATTCAAATCTGAGGTATGAAAACAAGTTACTTTAGCAATTAAAAGAAGCAGGGGAAAAAACAACCTCTGCATTTCCCTAGCGGACAAAAACTGGCATACCATGGTACCACTATTAGTACCTGCCTGTATTTTTAATAAATTGTTAACAATTCCATCTCTTTCTCAGAGGAAAAGGACTGACAAATACGTGTCGTTGTCTGCTACCTACCACTGTCTTCTACCTTTTTGTAAAAATATGAGATTAATTATTTTATTACTATGTTTTCCCAATCTCTTCTAGTAGCTTCTAGTAGCTTCTCCTTTAAAAGAAAACCAAATGTGCCAGCCAGAGGCTTTTGTAAAACACTGTTAAGTCCCAGAAGTGTTATCTTCTCCCTATCTATATTCCTCTGTGTCTATTCAGCAACCCTAAGATAAATCAGTAAGAACATCATTTTAAGGTGCAATGTAATTCATGGAAACAGGAATTTTCAAATATAAATCTGAAGAGTAAAGTGCAAACTTACGGGGGCAGTATCTCTGCAGCCATGAATATTTTCTCCACCAATTCTGAAAGTATACTGAGTAGATGTGCCAAATTAGTGTTTACATCTTCATTTTTTTCTAACTTCGAGGGATTTAACTAAAACAGAAAAAGAAGATTAGGTTTATTCTATCTAGAACTCCATATATATAGTTTCTTAATATTACACACTGAATACTATTTCAAAGCAAATTAAATATTCTGCTGCTGTACAAGTCTCTTGCAGAACTTAAGCCTGTTTCAGTGGCTTGTCAGGAAACATGAAGCAACAGTTTTAATATACATATCTGGCATTT
The DNA here is from genome assembly GCA_013400235.1 of Oriolus oriolus. NCBI lineage: Eukaryota > Metazoa > Chordata > Aves > Passeriformes > Corvidae > Oriolus > Oriolus oriolus. Next base: position 8,682 of record VXBT01014142.1, read on the forward strand.
AACAGCTTGGATATTCACCAGTTTTCATCTGTGTGACTTTTTTGTCTCTCTCAACCCAAATTTCTGATGACTCCCGTCCTTTCCACAGTGAAGGTGAAGTGCAACACAGCACTTAGGAGGGTCATTTTATAGAGTTTCAGGATCAGTAGAAACCATTTAATATCAGGAATTTTAAAATTAAAACAGAAGCTCAAACCTTGACTTCTACAATATACTGAGTTTAATAAAAGTTACTGAGATTAGGACATTCAGTAAGAGCTACAGAATGTCTCCAACTGCTAAATAATGAAAAGAAATTTTGATTAAAAAACATAGTAAGTTCTACTATGAATATTGTTTGAAGCCAAAATCCAAGAAAAAAATGCAAAAACAATTCTTAATGAATTCAGTTCCTGTATTCCTGATGTAAAAAAAGTCTAGTCCTACTATATTATCAAATGTCTCTAAAACTAATATTTAATGTAAATATAACACTTAACAACCAGTGGATTATTGTGTCAACAAACCAAAATGTTTAAAAGCACAGTTCAAGGTATCACCTCACAGGACTGCTTGCTCTCCATTATCTTTAATATGGAGTCTTTCAGCGCATGATGAACAAAACTTGTTGCTGTGGCTTTCATATACTGCTCCATAAGTGTGCTTGCTAACGTGGTGGCACGGAACAAGGTAGTAGCTTCATCTGAAAAAAGAAATTGGGAAGAGAAAAACTGAGAAAAGGAGAGATCAAAAAGAGAGGAAGAACACGTTTACTCTTTGAGGTAAACTGCAACTAAAGGAGGAGAAAAAAAAGATAGCACCAGAACCCTTTCCTTCACTGGCCCAGAATTCCAGTAAACTTTCATGTGCTTTAGTGCAGTACCTTCCATGCTTATCTCCCTGTCATTTAGCGTTCGTAACAACAAGGACTCAAGCTTCTCATGAAGAAAAATCTTCAGTAAAATGCCAGCCAACAGTGTTCTATCCTGTCCACAAACATGTGATAAGGCATAGACTACATGAAGTTCTTTCTGGAGTATAAGCTGAAAGAAAAACAATTTTAAAATATTCAGTAGCTTTTCCTTGCATATAACAGCTTTGGAAAAATATGATATTAAATATCTATATACATATCTAGCTGTCACTTAGAAATATTACTTGATTACATCAAGCAGTGTTACTGAGATCTCTCTCAAGCAATGAAAATAATTAGTTTTGACAGATAAACCATGGACGGTTAAACTTAAGTTCATACCTCTTTAAACTCATTGTACTCCTCTTCTGGCATGATCTTCTCCATAGAATATCGTGCTCGAACACGCAAAGATCCTGGCTCAATACCCTTTAATGGTACATGGGAACTGAGTTGAAACCACTCATCTGTTGCATGTCCTTTTTGTAATCGGCTTAACTGGCAACGCATAAACACTTAAGGAAAAAAAGCATTGTTCAGGTACATTATCTCCACCAAAACAGTAGTACTATTGAATTAAAAAATAGTTTTATTTTCAGCACATCATCTTATTTCAGAAAAAAAATACCAGCAAGAGTAAACAAGAAGTTTTTCATCAATATATCAGTGGATTCATTATCTCTTCAATGGCTTAACAGTGTCCTGTAAACTGAAGAAGAAATATATGCCATTCTGTAAAGAATGTATACATATACATTCAAAAATGCCACATGAATATTGACCTTACCCTGCAAATCCAGGTGGGAGTCAGAAACGAAAATACAGGTTAAATCTTTAGAATTCACTACTTCCTTTCCAGCCTTGGGCTTACACCACCATCAGGTCTGCTCTATTTTTTATTACAGTGTTGCTATGGTTTTCCCAAACACTGACATATGTATTACTTTTGACATAACTCCAGTCTAAGTAATAGTTTGTGTGTACTAGGTTAAAAAGTGTTCCCAAGCACTTGCTGACTAACTTGATAATGGAAGTCAGCTCAAGAATGGCCAGATCATTAACTGGTGATGTTGGCACATTGAAATTCCCAAGCACTAACCTGGACTGCAGCTGAAGTTTAGTGCAGCAGCTGGCTAGCTGGCTGCAGCAGCTAGGAGGGAGCACAGGCCCAGCCAGAGCAGGAACATGTGCTTCTGAGTGGAGTGGTTTTTTCCACAAAGAAAAGGCCCAGGCACTTTCAGAGGCAACACTGTGCTTGTGAAACACGCGCCATGCTCCAAGAGGAGTCCACAATTAGTTTTACATTTAGCCTATCAGTCTGCACCTCTCAGACAAACGCCCTCTCTTTCCATGACTCTCAAAGAGATTTTCTTTTACTTTCCTCACATGAAAAACAAAGAAAAAAGCCAATAAAACCAAGAGCTTTTTCTTCCCCGCCCCCCCCCCATTTCTGCAAAGCCCATACACCAATCTGCCTTGCATAAATTGTCAACAGTTCCAGCAGATTTCTCATTGCCCCAGTGCTGCAATACATAGCAGGGTGTAATCTGACAGTGGAACAGAAAAAAAGACCACATTTATAATGGTTCATTCAGGGCAATCCTGCTGCCTATTTCATATTCTCTGGAGTTGATAAACTGATAAAAGTCAATGCATTTAAATCAGTCAAGTAGCATGAAAAACAATCTATCACCACCTGCTACTTATCAACAGTGTGGATGGGATGTCATTAGACTACATAATAAATTGATTTTCCTACAATATTTCTCCCTGGCATCAAAGCTCAGTATCCACAACTAAGCAATGTGCTTTTCTTCTTACTTGCTTGCACATGTAAGGCACATGTACCACAGTGAGAGGAATGGTGAATGAAACACAGGACCTAGAATAAAGTGATGATTTAGTTTTTCCTGTGGTTATAGTAGCACTTCATAGCTATAATACAAATACTATATTTTGACTTTGATTAAAAAATCATAACAAATCCCTGTACAAGGACTGCAGAATAGTTGTTACCATAATTTATATGAAATTACTTTAAGGTGACAAGATGTTTTCCTGTTTATCAGGTTACATTGAATTGGTAGGCTCCTTTCAGTAAGAGACTTCTACTCAACATGAATTAATTTGAAATTAATCACTGCAGTGCAAAACCAAAACAGAACCTCCACTCTAGTTCAACACTGTGTGGTGTTGTCCCGCGAGACTTACTAATTCAATAGTAGCAGATGGAAGTCTACTAATAAATTCTAGTGGTTTGGATTTTTCAAGCCATATTACATATTTATTTGAGTAAGTCCTTTTGCAATTTACAGTTAGAGAAACAAAAAAAAAGTGAAGAGAATGGATGAATTGATGCTGAACTCTTTAGTATCATTTCTTACTATCTGGAATACTTGAAAAAAACTCTGAAGTAACTATGGAACATTCTTAATAGGCAAAACTTCCAATGTAAAGACCTGAAAACTCCGGAAATATTTTTAAATACTGAAAAGGTAGCCTTCATTCACGTATCATACTGGTATTTAAGTTTTGCATGTTATGATGAAAGAAACAAAGCAGTGAATCCAACAATGAAATTTTGGGTCTTCAATCTGCATTACATGCAGAAGCAAGCAGAAAAGGTGAGTTAACCCAATTAACTGGCAAGATTAATAGCATCAGCTGTACAGGACTGCCACTTCATAGCATTCCACAGTTAATATCTGTGGCTGAAAAGGAAAGATGGTTGCTTAAGGAAAGGAACTAGTTACCTTGCTTTTGAAGAGTTACAGGTTTATTCTGGCAGTGCAACACAACGTATGTCAGAGAAGATGTGGTTTAGCTCATTTTACCCCAGTGAACTTCACATATTTCATAGGGCTTGGGATGTAAGCAGAGATGTATGTTCATTCAAGCTGACTTAGTGCAATCTTTATCTCAGAATGAAGGAGTAACACTGGATTATGCTTATGCTATAAAAGTGTAGATAACTGCAGTGAAGAAATTCAGTCAATCCTGCCCCTGACCTCAAACAGGAAGCCTTCCATCACCTGAATGCACCCAAAACTAACAGCATCTTCTTAATCTTGATAGAGAGGAGGAAACTACAAAAACACTTTCAAAGAAACTACTGAAGTATCCCACTCAAGAATTACCCTTTTAAGATTCTTTTCCTAACCAAGGCTTTGGTGTAGATAGGTGATCAGTTTTCCAGCTCAAATGAATTCAAGACCAAGGTCACAACTGCAGTTATAGCCCTATAGTCTGTCAGAGAGAATGTATCTTTACTCCTCCTGCGACACAGAAACTTTTGTAGTGAGAGGAGTAGAAAGAGATCTGAACTTGACTCAGGTGCTGCAAGACCATTCAAAATCAGTTGTAAATACCTACTTTGGCCAAAGTTTCCCTACAGATCTTAATAAAGCCCAGAAAACCAAAAATCAGTAAATTAGCACTGAGGCGAAAGTTACAGGCCAGAAACACAATACAAGCAAACTGAAAACAATTGCACTAGATTATATAAACTCTGACTGCCTTGGAACAGACAGCTCAGAATATAATGGGAAAAAAAAATTTTGGAAGAAGTTTGAAGAGGGCAGGGAGAGAGCCATCCTGCTCTGCAAGCAGCAAAGAAGGGGCACAGGGCTGAAACTGCTCCAGAACAAGTATACTGGGAAACAAGATACCTTGAAGAACAGAAAGAAGAGGGGGGGGAAAAAAACAAAACCCCAAACCACAAAAACCACTAACTAAAAGTATTGTGTGGGAAGAGACCTGACCTTAAAAAAAATTTTTTTTTTCTACCTAACAGCTTCAAATTCACATTCTTTAAATGCTTTCTTTTCTAGGAAGCTGACAGATTCTACCATCTTGCTGTTGAGTTGCTGGAACAGAAACAAAAACCACATTAAAGAATCACCTGTCCAGCTAACATGAGGAGAAGAAAATACGGATCCTTTCTCATTCAAAATGATATTGAGGTAACTTCAAATTTAAGCCAAAGAGCGGTAATAAGGGAAGCAGACAGAAGAGCTAAAATGGAAAGAAAAAAAGGGAAATATTCTCCAGAGACTGCCAGGATGATTTTTTTTTAAACAAAGAACTGCACCTTTCCCTATCTCACTGGAAGCAACCAAAAACCTGGAAAGAAATTCCATGTAGTCAGACTCCATGGAACTTAACATTTTACAGAGCAGAATAATACAGAAAATTTCTCTTTGGTCTTGCTTTTTGGTAAGCACAGTCACTGTCTAGCAGTAGTTACCCTAGAGCAGAGCTATGTCAGATATACACGACTGGAGTACTGTGTGTTTTATTACTAAAATAAATGGAAGTTCTCATTATAAAGACATTAATGGAAAGCCAGTACCAGACATCAAAAACATACATGGACAGCAGTATGATGAGCCTAAAAACCTACTTAAATTCTCTCGTGACAATGCTTGACAAAAGCAACAACAACCATACAAAGGATCCATTGCTGTAATGTATAAGCATCTTTTACAGAAAAATACTTACATATATCTGGATCTTTACTTTTCTTTGTTTTGTTACTAAGACTTATCTCAAATCTATTAATATCAGATGAAAGATCACTAGGAGAAAAGACAGAGAGCCTCAATTAATACTATACTTGGCTGGCATTTAAGCTTTTCCTAAGTTCATTTCAATCCCGACTTATCATTATCAGCCATTTATATTAGCAGATAGGTGCCTACAGAAAATTCTGCCCATGCGGAATTTGTCTGAAAGGTTGCTGTTGTATAAACACATATAAAGTATTTTTTAAAATACTGTAAAAAAGTACACAGTGTTAAGAATCTTAAATGCAATACAAATTAAAAATGACATTCACTAATTCAAGAAAATTAACACTTACTCAAAGACAAATTCTTCAGACCACACAGGGTTCTGTCCTTCCCTGATGTGTGTTTTTGCAACCTGGACACTGTTCAGGTAGATGTTACAATATGGATTAGTAAAATGCTTTACTGGGAGCGTATGAGCTTCTTCTACATGCAAAATGAGACTGCTGACCTGAAAAAAATAAACACAATTTATTTTTTGCTGCTAAAATACAAAACACATGAATTAATTATTTTTTATCCTCTATGCAGAGGCTTAATGTTAATATGTGAATACTGAATACAAACTAAAAACTCCTTATTAGAAAGGCAAAGAACAAAGGTATGGGAACATTTTAAGACACACAAGCAACAAAGTAAGAGTAATGCAAATAATTACTAAAAACAAATATCCAGACCCATGTTTTTAAGGCATCTTGGTTTTTTATTTTAAAATTATTTTTGAGGCATTAGGATTTGCAAGTAACAACTTTTCTGGACACAGAAAATTTTACAAAAATGGAAGACTAGCACTTTGATTAAGAGCCATGAACAATTTCAGATACAGTAGTTTATTGTTTGGTGCTTTCCCAACAGATTAGGTAAAATTCTCTTGTGCAACACAATACATTGTATTCTTTTATGTAGATAAACACTGTCTTTGCTTTTTGAAGAAAAGAGTTCCTGTTTTGCTTTGCTTTTGCACCCTGAAGCTCCCAATTGCACCTGCCACTTTATCTGTAAATTCACCTAATTTAGTTCATTTATTCAGAAGTATCCAAACTTCTTTAATGTTCACAACCAAACAGTTGTGATTTATTCTTTTTTATTCACCCTTTTATTCCTTTCTCCACTGCTTGTAACAAATAACTATATTCAATGGTCCTAAGATTAAATCATACCAGGAGCTGTTGAAGTATTTCCCTGTTACTCTCCAATCATTACAGACATAGCAATTTAAGACTGACTGTCCTCTCTCTCTGAAGAAATTCTGGCATATGTGGCACCTTCAAGAGGCCAAGAGAAATTAAGACACGAGCATGGTTCAGCATGTATTTGTTACATAAAATGAATATCATCAGTAAATAATATGTACTTATATGTAAATAAAACATAAATAATGAGTACTTTATGTACACGTCATATACATTTTTTGTAGAATTTTTTGTTTACATATCATATGAATTTTTAAAGTTTCCCATACAAGGCATATTCAAAAAGCTGCTGCTTTCTTTAGACTTTTACTCAGGATTTGCTACTGTTGAAAGGAAAATTCTAAGATCTATGAATATCATTTTGCACAGAGGAGACAAAATACTCCTCCACATGCACCTCCAACCGCACAATATCAGCTTCACCTGGCGCAGACGTTTATTTGATGTTCCTGGACTGGTTTTTCTTAAACTGCAAAACATCTGCAGAGCTTTCATCCAGTCCTAAGAGAGAAGGATGCAGAAGAATGTAATGAAACTAAGTCACATACAGCTTCTTGCAGTGGAACAGACGTATATATGAAAAGTATCTGAATTTTCACTTTAGCTTGGCAAAACCTAAGTTTTCTGTAATTCCACAGTACAAAAATTTGAATATTAAGCAAAACCTCATAAAGGATTGGCAAATCTGAACCATTTTGTCTTTTAGAATTATCAAGCATTACTAATGGATACACAGTGTGACCTTTGACAATTTTACAGTGTAGTGATACTACAAGAAATTACAAATTATATATATAATTAAGAAAAACTTGTTTGCTTCTGAGAAAACTGCATTTAACAAGCTAAACTGGTCTGATTATTCTCTCCAGTACTCCCGTATGGTAGTCATAACACTGTGTACACTTCAAACAAAAACTAAACAATTAACAGAGAAACACAGAGCACATAGCCAACCTTCACCAGCTTGTCTTTTGAAGGTGGAAGATATATCTAGTTACTGTCTCCCAACCATTAAATCCTCCATATTTCTTGCAAAGCACAAAATTTAGGCTTTGACCAACAGTCTCATCTTCAGTCTGTATCTCAAAAGTCTGCCATCTACTCTTAAAGTACAATTTAACAATGTCATTAAAACCCCCACAACACTGCTTCAATCGTTCTTCACAGTATCTTCCACATTTTAAAAATACAGGAGTATGTACTGCATCTATTCTCAGCTGGATCACTTAGTGAGTTAGGCTTCAGCTTTCAAATCCTTTCAAGGAAAAGCTTTCAGCTACACCCCACAAAGTTTCTATTTTTCTATGAAATGTTATAGAGTAAAGAAAGCTGAGCTTTCTCAAAAGAGAAATATCTGTAAACTTTTCTGGGCCAAAGCCATATTATAAAGAAACCTGAAACAACTGTGTTCTGTATAAATGCAGTGAACAGCTTGTTAAGCAGTTTCAAAACCAAAAGCAAATTATACCAAATGTCAGGAAACAAAACAGGGTATTCTATCTTCTACACATTCTTAATTCTTTTACTTTTTAGAACACAAAAGATTTTACAGATATGACAGAAATTAATTAAGGAGCATGGAATTTAATTTATATATTCTCAGTTACGATACAGCACACTGCTTCTCAAAGACAGTACACTGACAGTTTCATGACAAATGCCATTGCATCACTCTTGGTCATCTCTGCAAATTTAACAAATTTGCTTTAATTTAACAAGAGAATCTGTGCTTTCCTTTATACACAACACAGAAAAAATACTATATTTATACAGCCTTCATGCTCTGGTGAATACAGTCTGAGTGCTCTAAAAAGCTTTCATTCCATTCAAGTAACATCAAATGCAAAGCTTAACTTCTAACACAATATATACATCAGAGCTGTGGACTTGCAGAGCTTAAAACTTAATAAACAAGAACACTGTGTCATTTTAGATATAATCTGCTGGTAAATTGATTTCTCACAAGTAGGCTTCTATCCCACAATTCTTGATCAGTGAATGTAACCGTTATGAGAGCTAGTAACTACAGATACCATATAAATCCAGAAAACCTTACACTGTGCACCATCAAGGCCAAAGACTATGCATGACTACCAGTTCATATACAGGGCAAATAACTGGAAAAGGCAGTTCAATGCACTTTGGTCACTGGGCACATATACATGCATTAGCATTTTATTTATTTCACACTGAAGTAAAACTCTCACTTACTATGCTATGTTTTATAACATGGAAAATACCTGTAGAGTAAATTTTTCTTCTGAATTGAACTATGTCAAAAAATATGTATGTTCTCCAGAAACAGAGAATAGAAAATAATGGAAGTTCTGCCCATGGGACTAGACTAGAATTTGTCAAAAATGAAGCCCAGAAGAGCAGGTAATACAGGAGCTGGATTTTCAACACCAACCTTTCCCCTCAGAGATTTGCTACTAGTTCATTTTAACACCTGCTAATATAACCACTAAATATTTACGATACATTTGCTTCCTGTTTCAGAAGGGCAACATCACTGAAAAACATAAGACAAAAAGTTACTTTTTTTACATTTAGCAAAAAAAAGGTCTCACCTGTGCTTGTTCTGGAGTTTCACCTGCAAAGTAAAAGATGTAATGCTCTTCACTGAAGTGCTGAACTACTATCTGAAAACAGTTTGGCCTTAAAAAGAAAAAAAACCAAAAATTAAGTTTAATTAATCTTCACATATTAATGGACACCTTTACTTCATCTGTGCCAAAACAAAGTGTACACTGAACTAATATATTTCTGCTGTTTGTCTGTAAGGTGCATTGAATAACTGCATCAATTTTTGTTCATCAACATGTTACCATCATATATGGAACGAGGAAGAACTCCAACAAGATTTTTCAGGTCCTTCAAAAACTGCATTTTGTTTTTTAATGTATTGTGTCATTTTAAGAAAACCACACTTCAGTACATGCAGCCTGCTTCAGAATACTGACACGTTTTTAGAATGGTGTGTACCGAACAGGCATGTATGCTGGCTTACAGTCAAGGCAAAAAGCAGCCATCTGAAAAAATTTGTCAATGAGGATTATCCTAGAGAGTTCAAAAGCAGCAGAAGTTCAGCATTAGTTCACAACCAGCTAATCATACATTAAGGATGTATGATTACATCCTTATGTATGTATTACATCCATCTATGTTTTCTTTCAGGAAACAGTATTAACCTAAGGAATACCCTACGCGAATGTGTCCCACAGCTCTCATGACCAGTGAAATGTGTACTGGATCATACACCAAACATTTGAGTGTATGTGACACAAACCTCTACCTTAAAGGCTGCAGAAGTACAGACTTCACTGCACTCCTGAGGAAAGGGCAGAAGCAGTTTTTTATCAGCTACTTGAAGTCCAGGAGGAACTCTACCTCAGCTGCAGTTCCTCACTAACAGCTTCCTAAGCTGCTGCAACCTTGCATGTCCTCCTACACACCTCTAAGTACCACCTAGCAGCCAACACCAAGCTCCAACCCACAACACAGGGTTTCTTAAAAGCTGTTTAAGAGAAAAGAACATTATGTTTCTTATTACAATATACACCAAAGCTTCCTGCCTAATGGTCAACTACATAGGGAACATTTCAGTAATTTTTTTTAATAATCTTTATCTGTATCTCTGCTCCTCATTCTACTAGTTAGATGTTGGGGTTATTTTTCAAAATTATTATAAAGATTTAAAAAACCCCCAAACAGGCAGAACAAAGCATCAATCCGTGCAGTTCAAGAAATGCCACTAATTTTAAACACTTGTCTCTAAGTTTTTTCACAAAGTAACTAGAAGTTGACTATGTATAACTTTTGAATAGATCCTTAGGATAACCAAAATTTCTAACTTCTATCATTTACTAGATAAGTAAATGTAGTTATATAGTATAAAACACTATAATATAGGCCAATGGAGTTGTTTTTGTAACTACCAATGAAAAAATAAATAAACTGTCTTGTTAATTACTAGTGACATCTAAAAGAGGTCTGATTCTCAACTTTCTTGCTGGTAATCACATCCCTTGTAGTCACCATATTTTGAGTATCAAAATATTACAGTAAATAAGATTTGATGTGTAAGTAACTCTGAGTATAGGAATTGTGCAAAAACAATCTCTGAGGATGTTACTTATATGAATTGGTATACTACAAACAAAGTACTTGTTTTTAAATAGAAAAGCACCTACAGATTTCTAACCAAGTTAGCTTCCAAATACCTATCAAAATAATGTAGAACTTTTAGAACTTGCTAAAAATCTTTATCTTATAACTCTTGGTGCAATAGGATTAAAAAATGTCCTACCTGCCAAACAAACTGTCATGTACTCCATAGACAGAACACACGCTAAGATCTATTAGTCCTTTGGGTTTTGTGGCTCGTTTTTCACTTTCAAAATAAATAAGCTGGGCATCATTTCCCTCTAATATAAAGTACAAGTTTTTCCATCTCTTTCCTTTACCTGTACAAGAGTCAAGCAAAAGGTTACAATTATGTCTAAAACAACATGTAAATTTTGTAAATTAAGAAAACAGAAGAGGGCAGTAAAATTTTTGTCAAATTCCAAAGAGAGGAACAATGTACAGATAATCACACTTGAGTTATAATATCAGTGTAACGCATTCAATTTTATACAACATGTGACTAAAACCAGACCCTCTTCACAGATGCAGGTAGAGTTGCAAAAGGTTCTTCAAACATCTTCAGTGCTCTCAACAGCATTAAGCGAGTGTATATGAGCTGCCCCAACAGTGAGCTCCTCTCAGTCTTATGCCTGTATCTACACAGATTGCAAATAATGAAAGTGTGAATCCCATTCATTAGGTTTTTTTAAGAAATGGACTCCTAACATTAGAAAGTTACTCCTAAACTCTGACCAATGTTTAACAATTGCATTACAATACCTTAAACCAGTATGGCTGAAGAGCAGAAATGGAAATATTTTATATGCAAACTTAAATCAGAATCAACCCCCAAGCACAACCATGTGTAAGAATCTGGCCAGTTCCACTTGCTGCAGAGAAAGGTTCTTTGAATTACAATGGATTAGGAGCATTCTGCAACAAATCAATGCTTAAATCAGAGTACCATTTAAAAAAAACTTTCAGCCTTTATTTTATACTTTAATCATCATAAATCCACTGCAGCCTCAATAAACCAGTAGCAATATTGTTTTCAAAATACAAATGTAACATTTATTTATTACAGTATGACTCTTAGATGGAAGAGTGATTTTGTGGCATTTATTCCAGATACACTTTGCGCATCTCTCTACAAGGGAGTACTCCAATTTGCGCATTTAATGTATCTCTTTTAGCCTAATTTTTCCAATTCATTCTCATTTCATTCCTTACTCCATGACATCTCTCTACACCTCTCAGAAAAAGCCTTCTCAAAAAATGAGATGTTTCCCTTGTTCTGTTCAGAAGGCATAGTTTGGGGTGGTTTGGGGATTTTTAATGTCCCTTCTACTAAGCTATAATGTAAACTCATACCTTCTTTCTTGCATTTGGTCACGATCCAGATTACCACCTGTAACTTATCCTTCTTGTCATTTGCAGATATTTTGTTATTGGTATCATTTCTCTGCCTCCATTAATGCTGATTTTTTTCAAAAAATAGAAATATAACACTCAGCAAGGGACTAGCTTCCTCAAAACTTCAAAGACTTGCTCAATGACAATTCTTCAGGGTTATACTGAAGATTACACTGAAATGAGTGAAGCTGTCAGCTTTTAATGTGCTTATTGTATGTTATGCCGTGTCAGCGTTAGAACCCCAAAAAGTTACTATATTCTTTGCATGGCAGACTGTGCATTTTAAATTTAAGACTGAAAACATACAACCTGACTTCCAGTAACAAAATTAAACCAGATGTGCTCTGCAGTGAATGTACAGATTTACAGAATTCTAGCTCTTTCAAACCTCTATCAGCTAGAACTTAGTGAGTTCCATATTAAGTACAGACACTTTACGAAAATATATTTCATTTCATGATTGTGAATGCTACCTTTGACAAGCATGCCTAGTTTTTGTGCTGTGCTGATTTTTTCAGACCAACTGCCAACCAAAACTTTCATACTGCACATAATTTCATGTATCACACTGTTCTATTCATCTACTACTTAAGGAAAGAGATCTTTCATACTCCTTACATACTTTCTAGAACTTTCTGCCTACTTCAATTTTGCTCTTTCTAGTACCACTAAACTCACTAACTTCAGCTAGGAGGTGCTGATCTCCGCTCTCTACTGATCAACAATAGGGCACAAGGAAATGGAATGAAGTTCAATCAGGGAAAGTTCAGATTAGACCTTAGGAAAAAGTTCTTCACTGAGGAGGTGGCTGGACCTTGGAACAGGGTATGCAAGGAAATGCTCAAAGTCTGTCAGGGCTTAAGGAGCATCTGGATGATACTCTTAGTCATGTAGTTTAGCTTTCAGTAGACCTGCAAGGAGCATGATCTTTTTAAGTCCCTTCCAATTTAAGATACTGTATGATTCTGTGATCCTTATCTGCTTTTTTCCTTCCTTTAAAAAAGGAAAATATTTTAAAAATATTTAAAAAAATAGAGGCAAACACAACTCACTTTTTTTCAGAAGATAACCTTTTTTGACAATATTTTTATAAAAAGCATCCTTTGTTTTCCGACGAATTGTATTGTAGATTTCTTTTCCATCCACTGCATCATTAAGCACTTGTTCTTGGTGCTAGGAATATGTAAGAAAAACATACTTTAAGCTCAGAAATTGCCATTAAAGAATGCAACCTATGAAGTTGCAATCAGGATCATCTTACTGAATGCTACCAACTCAATACTATTGTTCTCTCATGCATTTTACTAAAGCATTCATTTTCCATACAATACACTTGCTAGAAATGTATACTGTAACTCCTTCCATATTTCCAAAACTGAAAGAAAATAAGTTTTCAATACAGATCAACTTCTACAAAGTAAGTCTTTTTCATGTAAAAATAAAAACACATGATCTTTCACTGTGATTTCTGTTAAAATTCATGCCAGTCGTTACAGATTTATCTAGCTTCTAACTGTCTTCTACTGAAGCTCATGGACCTGAGAAATCATGGATAAACTCTGAAGCAACAAAAATGTTGCAGATCACATTTAAAATCAACTCAAAGTGGCACAATCCCTCATTAATCTCATTAGAACTCACATGTTGTAATTGAGCTCAAGTACTCAAGACAAGAGAAGAAAGCAGAAACAAGAAACAGAAAAAGGATAAATTCACACAAAAAATGGTAGGATCTAGAAATGCAAGTAATAAATATGGCCAAAATCCAAGCCAGGTCTGACCTTACTAAGTAAGCTGATCAGCAGAAGTTCTTTAGCCATAATAAAACCAAGAAAAGCAAGACTGTTAAGTAATAAGGACATCACTGAGATGAAAAGAGACACATGAACTGGTTAATACATAATATTCTACTTTTCTTCCTGTGCATGTATCTACAAGAATTATGATCTTGATCAAAACAACAGAAGCAAGATGATATAAATAATTTGGTAATACTAAAAGCAATTACAGGACCTACAATGGAAGCTATGTCCAGATGTTATGAAATGATAATGTCTGTAGCATTACATAATTATCTGTCAAGATAATGTCTGTAACATAACTACACAAGGAGTAATGCACAAAACAAGAGATCTAGTGACAAAAATTTTTAAGTAAATATCACATTAGACACAGGGATTCAATCAGATTGACCCTAAAAGGATGCAAAACTTTTGAATTTTATTCCCCCTCAAAAACATAGAGCACGGTGGTATGTGGAATGGAGGCAACACAAAGCTGAATATTAACTGCACCACTGACCACTAAATTTTTAAATAAAGTCACAAGTGTATCTGGCTAGGTTAAAAGAATCTGAAGTACTCTCACATGGAAAATTAGTCAGTGCAGAGTTTATTAATACAGAAACTGTAAGTTTCACATATATGAAAAGGTAAAATGAAGACTTACTGCCATGATTAAAGAGGAATGATGGAGCACAAATGAAGTTACTAATGAAGTTTTCCAAGGAGCAGTCTCAGAATTCCTATTTGCTTTCTGTCCCTATCACATTACTGAGCACAAGTTAACAGCGGCAAACAATGGGGAAGCACCAAGGACACAACACAATTAGCAGTATAGGAAAGACGCAATAACAAAGTAGAGATCTCCTAGTGCAACACAGAAGTTACACCTGTTGATACTTAGAGAAAATGACACATGAACAGCTGAGTCACTCACTGGAGGACTGAGCTGTGATACAGATGGCTATGCCAGCATATGGGTCTCTCACAAGGATGGACTTAACTACTTCTGTCATGGCAGCCCCTAAGGTGCTCTGTTTTGATTTTGTAACTGAAACAATACTGGTAACATACCAGTGTTCTGGCTCTTGTTGATCAGTACCTGCACAGCCTCAGGACTTTGTCCATTTCCCACTCTGCCCCGTTCCTCAGTGAGGTGGCTTAGTGGACAAAATGCTGGGAGCAGAGACAGCCAGGACAGATGATGACAACTGATCAGAGGGATATTCCCTGTCGTGTAACATCAAGATCAGCAATATGTGTGTTTGCACTGGGAGGTCTCAGAGCGGGTAGGCATCACTGTGCTTGTGGGAGGTGTTGAGTGATTGCCTTTGCGTCACCCCTTCCTTTGCTTATAAAATAGTATTTATCTCAACCCAGGAGTTTTTTGCTTTTGCCCCATTCCACAGGAACAGGGAGTGAGCAAACAAAGGTGCGGGTCCTTAGCAGCTCACCAGAAAACCCACCACAGAAAATGACACATATGTTTGTTAAGTGCTTTCCAGAGGCAAAGGGAATTATGCATAACATGGTTCTAGTCTAAATTGTTCTGGTCATGTTCAAGAAAGGTGAGTTCACACCTGAACTGGTACCAGCAAAGCAGCTATGAAAACATTACAAAGAGACAGGATCAGCTTTCGTGCGCTTAGCTTGGTGAATAGAGGAAATGCTCTCATGTTAATACGAAAGATCTCACAAAGCGGTATGAATTGACTGACACTCCCTTTAGGGAGGACCGGAACAGTAAATTTCTCATTTCCACTGAAACAGGAAAGCTTGGGAACAAAAAAGGAATAAAATAGGTATGTAAATTTTGTAACTAGCTATAAGCCCATGAAAAGCTAAATGATGTGATGTGCTCATCACTGGTGATCTCTTAGAATCAACTTCTGCTATGGGGCAAGTGCGCTCCAAAACAAGTGCTGCAATCCTAGCCCTGCAATCATCCCTGAAGCTTTTCTGTGTGTACAGGTTTCCTGCGACAGGAGAAAAACCCAAGACACAGCAGAGAAGGGCAGACTGGTTTCCCTTAAAATGGGACTATATCAAAGTATGGTTAAGCACAGGAACAGAGCTAGGGGCACAGAGTAGAGGTCGAACACCTCACAGGACAAACAGAACTTACCCTACTTTCTGATGACTACAAGCCAGTCTTTGGCAAGTGTATGTATTTGAGGATAAAACAAAAGAAACAGACAAGCTGAAAACATTGAAACTATTGATGACTGACTACTGGAGATGATGCTGTTTAACTACCACTGCTATCTCTGCTGTAATTCATTTCATAAATTGATTTGATAATGATTCAGTCTATGACTTCAACATCAAAGGCTCTGAGATAAAACGTTACCTGCATTGGAACGGGATCTTTTAAGTAATATCCTTCAACAATCTGTTCTTTTCTGTAGTGCTCAATGATGTCAGCAATACTGTTCCAGTAAGAAAAAGAAGATTGAAACGTTAAACACATTAATTTTTCCTCTGTTTGAGAATCTGCTTTTCCGTAAAACCACAGAAAAGTTTCCCACAAATTTTTAATAAAATCAAGTGTTAATCATCATAATCTTATTTGCAGCAATGACAATTTACTAATACACTGAAGTCAAGGAAGTCCACAAAACTGTATTCAGAAGGTACTAATTCTAAACTCTGCAAAATATTTTAATGACTTGCTTAAAATGTCAAATGAGGACACTGCACTTTCCACATTCAAGTAGTACATGTGCATTACCCACTTTCTAACCAGGCTGAAAATTGTTATTTCATTGGCAAAAATTTTCCAAGCAAGTCTTAGAATAATTAGCTAAGTGGAATGGGACACACTCTGAGTGAAGTGCAATCTCTTTCTAGGAGGACAGGAACAGAAAACAGAAAAGGTTTGTAGCAGGGCTTATACAGATTATGACTGGACATCACTGAGCTATCCTTTTAAATACTCATGTCAGTCGCACTCCTCTACAGGGAAACATTCATTTGAATCACCAGATTCAGACTGCAATTGCACTTGGAAGGCTCAGAAGTAGTGACACATACAAGCTGAAATTCAAGGCATTTATGTTGCTCTAATTTATTTTTGCAGCTACTGAAATTTACACTGTAATAAAGAACAGCAACAGGGGCATCAATAGAAATTAATCATTTACATGCAAAATAACAATCTAGAAAGAGAGCTAAATAATTAAGTATATAAAAATATACTGAGTGTGTCTTCTCAGTTCATGCATACTCAGCTGTGTGTGCAAAGATATGAGTAAGGCATGTGTTCAACACAGAACAATAGCTGATACTGTAAAAATCTCAAAAACTTCTAAATAAAGCTATATCAAGGCATCTTGGTTGGCTTTTCTATCTAATTCTGAGGCTATGAACTAGTGCAAACTTGATAAAATGACCTTCCCACACGTATTTTTATTTTTCAGGTATGTAAAATGAGATTAATTTTTCTTTCAGTTTTAATGAAATCAAGTAATTAATTTCAATTTTCACTGAGATGCTGTCTGCATATGCTGATTTCTGCATAAGAATTTCAGCTGTGTCACACTACAGAAAGCAATGACTCAGTCTTTATATTTCACAGGTTGAATAGCTACTACCAACATCTCGTAAAACAGCATTGTATAATTTTTCTCACTCATTGACCTTCAGTGCACCCTCTGCTTCCTTGATTAAAAATGCCGTCAGGAGTTCCTCAATGTAAGGAGCAGGTGCCTGCAAAATTTCCGCATTTTTGAAATATGGGCTGAAGAATAAACTCAGTTTTATTTAAAAACTCCTTTTGTAGTTAGAGTAACATATAGACTAGGACTCCATGTCTTGATGGAGCATCTAAGGGCTGCATTCTTCATTACATGTTTGAACTTCCAGCAAGTTTACCAACCTAATACTGAATGTGAGCTTAAGATATAGTGGTAATTCTCCCAAACATGCAACAAAACCAAAAATTTTCTTTCACACTGAGGAAGACCTCTGCAAACTAGGTACCAAAATACTAAAAAAATTTCTTAAAGCACTCTGTCATCATTTATTGTTGCTTAACTTTACAGTCTTGTTTTCTGTTCAGCTGCATAGAATCTCTTTCAGAAAAATGTAATCTACACCCCAAGTGAATCCAGCACAGTATTACAAAGTAATCTGAAGCAATAACAATGTAATAACTTTCTGAAAGTACACTATTTAGACTAGTAAGAGTTCTGCTAACTTGCTGAATTATTTGACATCACCAAGGGTGGGGGGCTCCTGGCCTATCATCTTCCTAATAAGCCATATAACTAGAAATGGGCATTTACCTTCATGAAAGGCTGACACTGCAGCTAGGCCTGGTTTTCAGTGAGGATGGCTGGAGGCAAGACTGATTAATGAAGAAGTTATTCAAGCAGCCTGGGTGTGGCACGGTCATAGGTTCATAAGGGTCCAATTGTTTAGCCTCAAAGCATCATGCAAGTGAAGTCATATGAAAAAGTCCACTGAACTTAATGAGGAGACCTTTACATTTTCTCTGACAGAACAGCTGCTGAATTTTTACCCACTCAGAAGCCAAGCTGGAAGTGATTGAAATTCTCTACTGGGGTAAGAATGCCGTGGTTCTAGGTGAGCAGGACTGGAAAAATGCTGATTTTTAAGGCAGGCAATGACCTCTGTTTAAAGAGGAAAGTGAGTTTTCACTACTAAAAAGTCTTCCAGCTACAACAACTCTAAAAAAAATTACTATCAAAGATGGAGGTGTACTGATAGTTTCTCCCACAAAAGGGGAAACACCTCATTATTTCTGTTTCTTTTTGTACAAATTACTGTATTTTTGCACCAATGGCAAAAGAAATGCATCTTAAGTTTGTTCACTCCGAAGGAACTCATCTGTATTTCTGTTTCAAGTATCATGCACATATTTCAATGCAATTTAGTAACTTTTTCCAACAATGAAGGTGTTTTTCCCCTTTCTTGTAAATACCCATTTCTATTATTTGAAAACTCTATTCATTGCCTCAGATAAAATTAGCATTTTATTTTCCCCTTTTCAAACAGACAAGAACACATGGAGAAGCTTCCAAGCTGCTTCAAATAGAGTATTCTCTTAATTACTGATCCACAATTTATGAATCCACATCAACTGTTCACAATTTAGAGAGTGAAGGAACTGATTTACAGAAGCACCGCAAACACTAAAAGAGAAACAAGTTACACTTGAGCTATTTAAACCATAAGAACTTGCTCAGTTACAAGTAACTACTAAAGTAACTAGGGAAAACATTTAGTATAAAGAAAACTACAGTCTTAAGTAGTAGTAGTAGTAAATAATAATCAGGAGCAAGTTATACAAGACTAAAACATGCACAATTCCTTCTGCCACCAAAACTTACCTATTATAGTATCTGCCTCCCATCATAAACTGATTGCTTGATGTTGGACATATTTTAAAACGCTGAATATTTTCATTGGTCCGGAAATAAAGTGAATAGTCACCAGGGGTATTATCTGAAGGCCTCACAAGAAAACTGCACACCTGACCAACTGAAAAGACATCATAATAGTGTTATTTTTTTTTTAGTTATGTATGTAAACCCTTAGTAAATCTATTTCTACACAAACTAGGAAGAACTGCACACTTGAAGAAATACAAACCCTATAAATGTAAATTCCAGCAGTGATCTCAAACTAGAAGGACAAGTACTAAACCACCAAAACTAACGAAAAATGGTTGAGCTGCAGCCTGCAACCTAGCAACCTAGACATCTTTGCCATCCCTTTAAAACAGCATACAAAAAAGGTTTGCTAACATTTTCAAAAGAATACAATCTCTGTTCCAGTATTTAAAGTAGGCTATTAAACAATACAGGTCAGAAGTACTGTTTTCATTTAAAGAAATATTTGCTCTATCAAAGTGAAATAATTGATTCCACATATAATAATTTTTTAAAAATTAAATCAAAAGTTGTTAAATTAACTTTACTTGACAACATACTCAGTACTGACAGCCATGACCATTTTCTTCCAGTGTAGTATTCTACTGAGGTAGCAGCTAGAGGGATTAGGGAATCTAAAACACTCATATATGTTCAGACATAAAAGGAAGTTTTGCCAGAGTTTAATATTAATAGGATCACTTTGTGCCATTTCACTATCACTGTATTCCCCATCAGAAATACATGTACCTGTCATCAGCAAATTGTAAGCTTCTTGTTTGGAGATCTTCCCATGGAACCATCTTAACAAAGATGAAGAGAAAAATTAGAAACCAAGACTACCAGCTCTCTTTTTTGGTTGTGGTCACATCCAAGGCTCTGGCACCTATGAATTAATCTTTATTTTAAAAGACCCAATATACACAGACCAGACAATCAATGACTATGCTGCTTAATGATTCTGTTCAACTGATAGCATGAAAAAACTAACACTAATAGATATATAAATAAATTACTTTCAGTAAAAATATCCAACACTTGAAGCTGATGTTCAAATACAACTGGGTTTAGAGACTGATATGAATTGTCCAAAAAGAAGATAATTTGATAGGCATTATTTGAAGTCATACAGCAGTGTACTAGAATCATGAAATCTTAAGCTCAAACAAGACGTTAAACATATACAGAAAACCTCAAACCCAAACTTGCCAGAGCTGTGGTAACAAAACCTAGCTTTGTTACTTTAATGAATACAAACTGCTTTGATCTCACACCTTTGTACTTTCCCAGAGTCCTGTGTCAGAGCAGTACCCCACGAAAGTTCACAGCCTCTGCCTAGTCAGCCTGATACTTACCACTGTTCAGAAAAGCTTGACGTGCTACAACTTAATAATAATAATTTGTACTTAAAGGCAAGCTAAAGATATGGTGCTTTTGTGTACCAGAAAAGACCCCGATTTCTAACTTCATTTCTATACTACCTTCAGATATTAATTTATGGATTCCTCTGAAAGGCAGACAACCACCAAAAGACAGAATCAAAGCTCCAAGCATCTCCTACAAACTTGTATATTTTTATAGAAATATAAAAATAAAAAACCCACATTTGAAGACATCTATACTGCCAAATTGACTAGCAGAATACAGTAAACCAAACAGACCAATGAAATGCCTCCTTCCACCACCAGCCTCTTGGAAAGTGGGAAACAGCAAAAAACCAGCAAGCACAAATATGACAAACAAACGAGGACATCAGATTAAGTCATCAAGCCACTAGACATTTTTCAGAACTATCTGCCACTCATCATCACTTGTGAAAGTAATCTATAAACAGAATGACCTATCAACACACTGTAGAGTCTAAGTTGCATTCCATTTTTAAAATTTTTGAAGTATTTAAGCAAAGAGAATGAAACTTATAGTCTGTGACTTCTTCTTCAAACTTCACAGCGTTATTGTTGGGGTTTTAGGAGCTCTCCTTTCGGTTTTTTTTCTCTTAAGGAATTTCCCCTCATACTTGTTAGGGAGACAATAATGAGTGGATAGGTAAGAGAGACAAAAGACATGGCCACAGCTCGGGGGTGGGGTCCAGCTGGCTACTCTCTTTTACCTAGGGTTTTCTCGTGTAGGGCAGAGATGCCGCGAGATTTGGAGATTTGGGAAAAAGGAGTTGGGTGAAGCCCCTAGCTTTCTTTTCTCTCGGCACTCAGAGGCGAGAGAGGCTGCGGTCACTGTGGGGAGAATTCATCACCACTGCAGGGTTCTGCCTTCTGCTGCCTTCCTTCTACCGTTAGTAGAGCTCTGCTCGTGCAAGCAGCCGTTGCACTGGGAGCGTGTTAACAACCTACCTCACTAAAAAAGGGACTTTTCACCATCTGCTCGGGTGCCTCAAGGGAAAAACCCTGGGATCCCGAGCCCGCTTTTCCCTGCCTTGCTGGGAGTCAGCCGC
>VXBT01014142.1:30643-48601 GCA_013400235.1 Oriolus oriolus
CCAGCGCCCCTGCCGGCTGTGACCGTAACTGCACCAAAGGGGAAAGTGCCTGCGGCCGAGAAGGCTGTCGTCACCGGGTTTCTGGTTCTGTTTGTTGTCACTGCCATAGTTACTGTTGTTTGTTTGCCCTGTTATATACACACTAGTAAAGAATTGCTATTCCTATTTCTCATATCTTTGCCTGAAAGCCCCCTTAATTTCAAATTTATAATAATTCGGAGGCAAGGCGGTGACATTTTCCATGCCAAGGGAAGCTCCTGCCGTGCTTAGCAGACACCTGTCAAGATAGTTATTATAAGAATCACAGAACTGTAGGATCACAGAACCATCTGGGTTGAAAAATACCTTTAAGATCATGAAGTTCAATCCTTAACCCAGCACTGCCAAGTCCATCACTAAAGCATGTCCTCAAGTGCCACATATACACACTTTCTAAATCCCTCCAGGGATGGTAATTCTACCACTGCCCTGGGCAGCCTGTTCCAGGGCTTGACAACCCTTTCTATGAAGGCATCTTCCCTCATATCCAATTTAATCCTCCTTTGGTGCAACTTGAGCACAACAAACTTGTCCTCTTGTCCTATCCCTTGTTACCTGGGGGAGGAGACGTCTTCTGGCTACAACCACCTTTCGGGCATATGTAGAGAGCTATGAGATTCTCCCTGAGCCTCCTTTTCTCCAGGCTGAGCCCCACCAGCTCTCTCAGCTGCTTCTCATCAGACTTGTGCTCCAGACCCTTCCCCACCTCCATTTTCCTTCTCTGGATTCAGTGCAGCACCTCAGTATCTTTCTTGCTGTGAGGAGCCCAAAACCAAACCTATAACTCAAAGTGTGGCCTCACCAGTCCTGAGTACAGGGGGATGGTCACTGCCCTGGTCCTGCTGACCACACTACTGCTGACCCAAGCCAGGATGCCATTGGCCTTCTTGCCCCCCCTAGGCCCACAGTGGCGCGTGTTCAGCCACTGTTGACCAGCACCCCAGGTCCTTTCTGCTGAGCAGCTTTCCAGCCACTGCCCCAGCCTGTAGCACTGCCCGGGTTGTTGTGAATCAAGGGCAGGAACTACCACCTCTGCTTGTGGAATCTCATACCATTGGCCTCACTGACCCAGCCTCTCCAGATCTCTCTGCAGAGCCCCCCTACCCCTCCAGAAGATCAACACTGACACCCATGAGGCAAACAGATACTTTGCTAATAGTACTTTGCTACAGCATTTAGAGTTATCTCCACAGCAACTGTGTTCAAGAAATACTCCACGGTGCATATTTTGGCAGAAAGTGATCATAAATGGCCTAATCTATGATTTTAGCACTGCAATACCCATCAGCAAGAGACATACCTATTACAGGACTTTTTTGTGTTAATTATCCCTGCATCTGCAGCAGCTAGTGTATCAAAAAGTACTGAGATTAAAAAATAAATCTCATTGGTCACTTCCCCAGAAACTTAGAAATCTCATAGTGGAAGTTTACAAACAGTTACGATTGCTTTTAAACAACAAAACAAAAATCCTTACATTTTGCCTTCATGGGGATCTTCTTCTCTTCCCTATGAGAAAATGAACATACCAAGTGAATGGCAATGGTACAACTCAATTGCAAAAAAAAAATGTCATAAGTTAAGATCTTCTGTAGAAAAAAAATTACATTTAGAAGTCTGAGCCATTTTTAACTTACTGCAACTTTATGAAAAGTTTTCTTCTTCATTCATTGGGTAAAAATTCAGCAAAAATACGTTATTTCTGATGATTACTTCTGTCATGATCCAAGTCCTTTAGAGGTCGTAACTTTCTAAAATCTCAATTCTCCTAAAGTTAAATTACCACTGACCTATCAGTATACAGATCAATACTCTAGTACTGCCCCTTCAATTTAGCTATTCACATCCTGACACAGGTCGTCTAGAGAAGCATCTCAAGTAACATTGCTATTAGCAAAACATATGTACTGTGTAAGAAGATGTTATTTAAAAATCTCTTTTTATCCTCTCACAAATAGATTTTTAACCCAAATTTCATCCTAGAATAAAGAGAAAGATCTATCACAATGCAAAATTACATTCTGTTGAGTTAGTGAACATTTCATGGCAATTGCAAAAACGAAATGCAATTTAATGATTCTTCACCAGGACAGTCGATTTTAGGGAAGTGCTCAGTAAATTTACAGTACTATTCATTTGTATTTCTCTTTGGTAAACACATGAATGAGCATTTTTTTTATTATGAATTAGGCTTAAAGGTTTGTCTTAGTATTTTAGAACTACTAGATCAATTTACTAGGTTTAGAAAAGTACATAATTAGAAAACAAGCAATTAAATATCACTAGTTTTGTTCAGTAATATTTTATCCAAAAATCCTGTTCATTTAAGAAATTTGAATACAAAAATTACTTACCACTTCTTCCACCAGGTCGTCCACAATAAGACCTTGTTCATCTGTTCGTAGGTTTGTAACCCACATCCAGCCATCTTCCAATTCGTTATGGACAATAAACATGTCTCCTTTAAGGAAACTGAAGAGGGTTACAGCAAGATTTAAATCAGACATACAATCATGATATAAAGTTTAATGAACACAATAAATTCTTGAGTATAATTACCATAAAATACTTGGGAAAACCTATTTGTGAAAAATGCAGGAAATTATATTCCAAGCACGTGTATTTTTCCTCACAGTTAAATGGCTACTATATAGAAGTTTTTATACTCTTGATTTATGTCTAGTATCTAATATATACTTCAGTGCCATTAACTTCAAAGTGTGCTGATATATAAAACAAAAACAACACAGCAATATTAAAATACCGTAATATTGTTCTTTTATCAAGAGAGATCAAATATGAAACAGAACTAAAATAACCCTTAGTAGGCTATAAGAAAATAATACTCCTTTCACTGAGAGATTATCTTGCATAATGTAAGTTGTTGGAATACCTATTCATTATGTTCTCACATCTGAAGACAAGTGATACAAAGAGAATACAGAGCAGTTACCAGAGATGCAATGCAATTAGCTACAGGAAAAGCTTAAGCAGCATTAACATTCAGAATCAGAGAATCACAGAATCAATTAAGTTGGAAGAGACCTCTGAGATTATAGAGTCCAACCTATGACCAAATATCACATGTCAACCAGACAACGACGCTAAGTGCAACATCCAGTCTTTCCTTAAACACCTTCAGAGACAGTAATTCCACCACCTCCATGGGCAGCATTTCAATGTCTAATCACCCCATCTGTGAAAAATTTCCCCCTAATATCCAACCTAAAGCTGCCCTTGAGACTTAAGGGGAATTTTAAGATTATGTCCTCTCATCCTGTCACTGGTTGCCTGGCAGAAGAGATTGAACCCTACCTGGCTACATGGTTCTTTCAGGGAGTTGTAGTTAGCAATGAGATCTCCCTCAACACTCCTTTTCTCCAGGCTGAGGCCACGTGGCTCCCTCAGCCACTCCTAATAGGACCTGTACTCCAGACACTTTATCAGTTCCATTACCCTTCTCCAGACACACTCCAGGACCTCAATGGCTTTCCTGAACTGAGTGGCCCAGAAGTGGACGTATTACTCAAGGTGTGGCCTCACCAGTATCAAGCACAGGGGAAGAATCACTTTCTTAGTCCTACTGGCTACACTACTGCCGATCCAAGCCAGGATGCCATTGCCTTTCTTGGCCATCTGGGCACAGCTGGCTCATCTTCAGCTGGCTGCTAACCAGCACCCCCAGGTCCTTTTCCATTGGGCAGCTTTCTAGCCACTCTTCCTCCAGCCTGTAACTCTGCAAAGGGTTACTGGTGGCCAAAGTGCAGGACCCAGCACCTGGTCTCAGGGAGTTTTCATTTCTGGAAGATCAGCGTAAGTTACTCCTTAAACATTAAGGGCACAAACTCAAGTCACATGCTGCTTTCACTGCAGCACATAATTTTCAGTCATGTTTCATGACGCATCAGGGTACAGGAAAAACAAAGCACTGAAGCTCATTAACTACTATTTCAATTCAAAATTTCATGGCAAATGTCTATGGCGTGGCTCTCATCTGAAGTAGGCTAACAGGAAAAGCAAAAAGCAACAAACCACTATTGAAAACAAGGAATAAATTCAACTGCTATTCAGCTTTAACAGGTGACAGACAACAAGAGCACCCTCAATCACTGTATAGTTACTGTATGGAAGATAAGCCGAAATTAGCTCAGTAACACTTCAAACTTGCTAAATATTAACTATGATATTAAAATTCTAAGTCAAGATTCTCGGAAATACATAATGTCTTCAAAAGCATATTAATTCAATGTAGAACAAACTGAGAACTTTGGTCTCAGCTATGCCATGAACAGAATTATTTTAGCCATGCAGATGTCAAAACCCACATACTAATTTTGCAGTTCAGCTCTATCTTAAAAGAGGAAGAAAAGGTTTAATTGCCTACAATTTTTGTTATGATAGCAAAACAACAAAATGCTATTTCCTCTTAAGCTGATAGGTACAATAAGGCATGTAAAGGACTCAATCTTTTTTTTTATTCTCACACATATAGAAAGCCTTAGTTGCAATGTGCCAATAGAGAGCCGCTTCCCAGTCCTACCACCTTACTAAAACACATGATTATAAAAACAAATATCCTCCTATCATCCTTTAAAGGGTCAGACTAGACTGTGAGTCTTGGAATAAATTTCCATCCAAGTGAGGATATAAAGCTCTCATATCTTTCTCTACATTTTAAGGTAATAGTCCTAACCTAAGAAAATTCCCAATTCAACTGGTGTATTACATAAACTTACAAAACCTATCTCACTAGAGAGATTAGAAATCACCACAAATCACTTTCAAATCCTCCTAACTTTTTATCTGGAAACAAAAATTATCTCAAGAAAGCAGTATCAATTCCAAGCTACCAGAAAATGGTCTTCTACTGAAAGACTCACTTCTTCCATTCTTGAATTTACAAGCAGTCAAGGCTCACTTTCTCTTTCTAGTGATCTGAATTGTTTCCCTTAGCTACACATCTACTAATAGTTAGCTCTGTGGCAGTTCAGGAAAGAAGCCTAGCTCATTTCTTTCACACACTCAGATAAGGCATTTCCATATAGGATTCTCTGACACATAAATTTATCCTTTTGGTAATAATCTAGGGCTTTATAAAACATCCTTCAAAGTTATAACATTACTAATTTTAATTCTATGTACCTAATGTATGTTCCCTTACAATTAATGCAAATATAATAACAACAAAAAGTCGTATTTCCAACAGAAGAACACAGAGTTATCATCCTTTAATCTAACTGTGTCAAGGTTAAGATGCAACTGGAAGGTACTTGCATACATACACCTACTTAAATTATCACTATTTATAAATACTCTAGAGAATTTCACACTTAATACTGTCATTCAAACATACCTTATTTCATCAGTTTCTGGCACTTTGGTGTAAGGTAGAATTGCTCGAACTCTCCTTCTGTCTTCCACAGGCTACAGTTTAAAAGAGAGCAATGTTTTTTTCTCTATACTCTATATTGTATACTCTATACCGTAGAATCCTTCTCCCCAGAATTATGTAATAGCTGGAGCAAAGAACTGATAACATCACTTACATCCACCTGGCCAGTTTTATATTTTCAAAGCTCAAAACCACGGCAAGCTAGAAACGTGTAATTAGCTGGTTAAGAGAGCACTTATTTTAACTTTTTTTCACTTAGAGCAGAAGGAATGTCCAGAATTTTAACATTCAGAAACATCTTTATTCAGGTTTTGGGTTTTGTTACAGGGAATATTTTGCAGTGTTTTATTTCATTTAAATTACTTTATTGCTTTAAGGATGGCCATGTGAAAGAAACCTTGGTTATCTCCAGGTTGCATATTTGAAACCACTGTCAGATATGCAAAATGTCACAGAAAAGTGAAGATTACATTACAGCAGTGCTCTTTATTAGCCAAGGACACAGTATTTTCTTGTTTTTCTCTGTCTACTTAAAATAATGTTACTACATTATGAGATAACTGCAATACCTCAATCTTCCTCATCATGTATTTTAATTAAATAGCAAATTTTTTTTCATCATTACTTTGCATCAGTAAAATTGCATTTTTATACTCCTTATACTTCCACGTATGCCTATATGAAACTACAGGAAACTTTCTGAAATATTTTTCCCAAAGAAAACTATGAATAGTGATTAAAGTTACAAACATTTAATTAAATTAGTCTTCAGAATTTTTTTTTTACTTGCCTCTGGAGGTGCTACTGGAAATAAGAGCTTTTCCCCTTTCAGCAAGCAGGACACATGACTGTAATAACCGATCAGGTCTGAGAGGGAAGCAAAGCGACGCCCACCAATGTAATAGTCTCCACACATGGCAATAATCCTGTTAATAAAAATAACCCAGAACCTTCACATTAGAAATTTTTTTGCTACCATTTTTTTTAAAGAAAAGGAGATTAGGATCGTGTTTAATTCTTAAAACAGTGCCTATATTCAGCGAAATGAAATATTACAGGCAATCTGTAAACATGTAAATAAACCTAATTAATATTTTATCAAAAATATTCATAGATAGATCGATAGATAGACAGATAGATAGTACGATCCACCAGTTTTTTAATCTAAATAAAGTGCTGGTTCACAGAAAAAGACAGAACATTTTTCAGAACTAAATGAAATCAAAAGGAAAAAAAAAGTAAGCATCAACATTCTGGAGAACTGAAATAACGCACTAGTACACAACAGCATTATTCCTTGTACCATGCACAACATACACCTTTCGTAAATTTAACAAAGTA
Organism: Oriolus oriolus; assembly: GCA_013400235.1. Taxonomy (NCBI): domain Eukaryota; kingdom Metazoa; phylum Chordata; class Aves; order Passeriformes; family Corvidae; genus Oriolus; species Oriolus oriolus. Next base: position 37,416 of record VXBT01014142.1, read on the forward strand.
GCAAAGTACTGTAACAAAAACTTCCTACACTTCAAGACTATACAATGCAGAAAACAAACACCATCAAAACTCAGTCATTTTGTCACAGTTAGTTTAGCATCCATATTAAAAGTTAAGAAATGACTTTGGAATAATCAAAGTATCTCCTTAAACTCAATTTAAAAATTTGGTATTTAACGGAAAAAAGCTTATGTAATCATTTCAGCAGTTTAACAAAACAAAGACTTCTTACAGAACTGTTTATTTTTTTCTTTAAGGTTTGTGTTTTTTCTTAAAGATGATATTCTTTAATGCATAATTTGAATTAAATTGTTTCTCCCAAAAAGTAATGTAAAATGCATACAAAGATGAATCTTCAAAGATTAAATCCAAAGCTCCTAAGCATATAGCACTGCAAGGGGAGTCAGAAAACAATTCTCAGGACATATGCTAGATCTTTTGGCATATTTTCTCTTAAGACTCCTTGGCAAATTATTCAACAAATAACAGGTTCTAAATGAAATACAGTTTTTCGTATCACTATTTCATCAAGCTTAAATGAAACATTTCTTTGGAACACTGAGTTAGTAAATACAGAAAGACTTCTGTCATCATAGAGAACTCCAAGGGAAAAGATTAAAAATAAATATTTTCTCTCTATATACATTGTATCACTCTGACTCACAAAAAAAGGTAACACGTAACTGAACAAAAATTTAGTTTTGGCACAATCATATGCTACGTGAACATATATGTCTGCATACAACTTTCAAGGGACAGCAAAAGAATGTAAAGAAAGATTGTTAAAGGATAGAAAATATTTTAATGATCCTTTTCCTGGGGAATTGGAAATAATTAGGTTATTTTCTACCTGACATACCAGAGACACTTTTATGGTGCGCATGAACCAACAGTCAATTGCCTGACACTGGCTTCAAAACGAGAAGTTATTACAAATAACCCAAAAGTTCAAAATAGCACTAGAAAGTAAGTTTTGTAACAGTTTACTCTTCTGCTACTGCTACACAGAAACCAGTTCCCAAATGAGTATCAGTACAGCTGAGACGCTGAAATTGATAGTTCAGATGGCAAGATGCAAAGATGAGGTGCTATCTGTGTGTCATACTGCCTGCACTTAAAAGAATTATGCCTTTATGTCAATTGTACGTCAGGACCTCTCAATCACACTTCCATCACAGAGCAAATGCAACCAAAACCTGCCTACATTTGGGAAACCATGTGCACAGTGGATCATAAACTGGTATTCTGGATAATTCCCATTTTCAGAAGTTGAAGAATTTGCTTTGGATTTGTTACCATCAAGACAGCTGACAAAGGTATTTTTTTTTACTGCCAAAGAAACATTCACTTTCCTGTTTTGTAAAGAAGAACATTAAACTACAGCACTCCACTAACTGAATATCGTTCAAGCTTTTCTCAAAATACATCTCATTTACACCAATGAGTAACTGAACTTACTAATGCAAATTATTTGACAATGGTAAAGTAATCCTAGTTGCAACTTGGGATAAAGAGCTACTTGTATTTAGAACAACTAATTCTAACACATGCTGAAAGCTGTTTCCAGCAAACCTTTCGAATACTAAACATAAAATCTCTATGTGGTTTTTGGTTTGGGATTTTTTTAATGGCTTTTCTTTCATTTGTTTGGGGGTTTTTTTGTTTGTTTTGGGGGGGTGTTTGTTTGCTTTGGGTGGGTTTCTTTCCCCTCAAAATTAAGGAAGCAACCAGATTTGCTGGCACTTTAACTGTGCTAACTACAATGATTACTATGGAACAGACACAAAACAATCTCCTTGACTGACTAATGAAACCTGCACGGTGCTTTAAGTCTATTCAAACCACTTTAGGCAAGCTTCTCTACCCACTATTTTTGGTTTCCTCACAGTTCTGTTCTTCATCCTATAAAATAAGTTTTAACCAGCATGTTTTAAAACAGCAAAACACAAGTAAAATGCTGTACCATGAAAGCATAAAGAGTCAAAAATACTACATTATAATACAATCCTTGTTTCTGCTCTATTGTGTTCAGAAACAAAAAATAAATAGATCACAGTATTCAAAATAAAACACTTAATTCTCACCTAAAATGATTGACATTTGTTTTACTAAGGAATGAAAGCACAAATGAACCTGGTCTCCGATCACTCTCTCGAATAAGGTAACTTCCAGGTTTTCCTGCTTGTCGAAGACGTTCTTCTGCAATTGTTCTGTCAAGTTTTCCATGATACCACCTGAAAAAAAGAGTAACAATGTGTGTCCTTAGAACTTAAGGGTTTTGTTTATTCTCACAAAATAGGCCTATGAAAAGAAGGAAATCTTTCTCTCATAACCAATGTAACTCCAAAGCTTTGTTTCAAAGCTATCACATTGTTACAAGTTCAACCTCCTAGTTTACTTTTTTCCAACAAACAGTATTTTTAACTCAGCAGAGTTTTTCAGATAACTTGCTTTTCCCAAGGAACAACCCTAAGAGGCACAGGCTCTAGACATACCATCAGTTTTTATCTTCTCCCTAATTTGTTTACTTTAAATAAACAGAAACAGAGGTGACTGACTTGACTTGAAAGACTCTTCTATTTTAAGCCTGCAAAGGAGTCAGTTCAGGCTGGGTATTTCAAAAGCACAAAGTGATAAGTGAATTGTATCAGGCTGTTCCTCAGCTGACGGAGATGCTGCTGCAGCAAAGCCAGTAAAGAACTGGACAGCAGTCACCAGGCCACCATCCAGCCCCAAAACCACCTTTCCTAATCACACCATGCACCCTATCAATCAAAAGTGAGCGTCAATGCATGGCAAATCACAGACTGCAAAATATGACAAAGGAACACTTTAATCTACTGCTACCATTCAAGCATTCAATCATCTTATCTCAGTTTATTTACAAAGCCTTTGTCAGAACACATTCCACTCCAAATGATCAAGTGTAACTTTTCTTTTTTCAAAAAAAAGAGCAATGGAGAGCAGTTTTCAAAGACAGCCATTGCTCTCATTACCTTCACCAAGCCACAGCATGTTCCAGAGCTATATACTGCAATAATTCAGTAGCTCCTCCACCTAACTTTACCTGATTAAACCTCTAGTTTTTATACTCAGAAACTGTCAGCTTCAAAACAGCCACTGTTTCAGACAATTTAAATCCTTCACCATTTCAGATCATGTACCATTCAGTTCTAACAGTTTACAGACGTTTTGCAAGATTCACAAACCTGCAATTTAGAAAAGATATGTAAATGACCTCTTGAACTAATATATGCAAAAATATCAAATATTTCACAGCATACAGTTTCAAAAAAAAATTAAAAATTAATAAGCTGAGCTGTTGATAAAATCTCAACAGAAACATTTATTTTCTACAAAATGGAAACAAAAGCTTTTGAGAGCTTTTATCAGAACAAAAACTAGATAGACTAAACCAATAAACACCATTTTCACCAGCAGGAGCAGCACAAGCATAAGATACTGTTTAAGCTGTTAAAACTGGGTTAAACCCAGTTAAAACTGGGTGCATGCTCCCCTTTGCTTCTCTTCCTCACCCTGATCAAAACAAGTTAAACCAGTAGAAGCACTGCTGTGTCTGTACAATGTTTAAAACTTGAGACTGCTGCAGGCCTAGTTACACTAGCAAGATCCTGTGTCATTCCATTCCAGAGCCAAGCAACCTGGTGAACTGAAACCTGTCATTCAAAAACAGTCCACAAAGAAGTGGATCACACCTTCCCTACAAGGAGGGTCCCTTAGGAAATGAAACAAAATCAAGACTGTTGATTTTGAAGTAACTAGGATGAAATACTCTGTGTGTCAGTGTGCACAGCACACCTGAAACTTGAGTGAGTTTGTTCCCAACACGTCACAACTGGGCATTGCTTTTCTGGACAGACTGACTTTCATGATGTATAAAACTCCCCAGAGACCCAAGACACCTTCCTGATGAAGAAACCAACATTCTATTTCATGAAATCTATTTTAGACTAATAATAGGTTCACTGAGCTTTTAGTTGTTCCTATTTGTCACCCACTTGAGGAAAATAATCTTAATTCTATTGAGAGACACACTGCATTACAATGCCAAACTTAAAGAAAGGCACAGTTTCAAAATGGAGAAGGTGGGAGTCTTAATAAGAATGCAAATTACCAATAAAAGATTTACAGAGGAAGCAGAAAGGCAGGATCATATGCAAATAAAAGAATTCATTTTTCTGTAAGGGACTAGGATTTCTAACAACAAGAACACAAACTCAGGTGCTCCAATTTTCAGTCCAGAAGCTTCAAACAAAAAAGACACCCTCCTTGTTGGTGACAGCAATATATACATAGGTATATCCCACATACTAGAGATCACATTCTCTAACACTGAACAGCCTATATATATTTTGTCCCATTCAACAGTTTTATATCAAGCATATCCGAAGACATTTATTACCTGGTAAAGCATTTAAGAAAAGGTTTGTTTTCTGAAATAAAAATATTAAGTTACTTTCTGAGAGCAATTAAATTCAGTGTCACTGAGCCCATATAGAAAATGTTAACTTCTGATAGAAAAAAATCACTGTATTTTACAGCTCACTCTGCATTAGTGTAATGTACCAAATTACTCTGTAGCAGTAGCCACAGAAATTAATATTAACACTAAATTTAATACAAACGACAGTAAAGCAGTCAGTATTGACCAATGATAAGAGAAAACAGCTCAAGTGATATCCTCAGGAAACCTCTGTAGATTGCATATATCTTTAAAAAAATAGGATACACACTTAAGTACAAACTTTTGTGATACCAATAAGGTATGCAAAATGGTTGCCAAGAAATAACTGCATTTTTCCAGAGAGCAGAGTTTTGTCAATAGATAAAAACAGTTTGTTCAAACATTATACAATCTAGGACCACTGAAAGACATCACTGTCAGAAGTCTGCGTCTTATAATTCATCCTGCCATCACTAGTTTTCAGTATTATAGAAAGATGCACTGAGCAACTTTCCATCAGTATCTTCAAGGACTTTCATAGCAAACAGTAAAGACTGTTTTACAAAACTGCAGTATTCAATCTGATTTAAGGGTATCAAGTGCTCACTTAAGGAGTGACATTATGTATTTCCTTAATATTTGTCCTAAATGGTTGGGTTCTTTTTTTCTTGATTTGAAATACATCCATAGATCAATTTTTCTGTGAATACTGACAAATCTAATGAAAGCTTCTGAGATCTCTTACACTGTATTATCAGTTACAAAGGAAGATCCATCCAATAGTCAACGCTATCCAAAGAAAGTACACCAGAAATGAGTAAACTACAGAGCTAGCCATACTCCTAATTTCATCAGAGAATAGCATGCAGAAAAGGATATAAACAGGCTACCATAACTTCTGAAATGACATAAGGTAAGCCCCAGATCCTTTGGTTCTGAGCTTCAATGAGGTATCCGAGTGAAGCGTGAGCTCAGTATTTCTGCAACAATACTCCACAAGAAACCACCTCTCCCTCTGAGTTTTCTAGTCAAGATCTACAACTTCAGTATTTTGCAATCAAAACAGCTTCAAGTTTAATGTTTTCAGCCTGAAGCAATGCTAACTTTAGAGATTCTTAATGAATGCAAAAGGAATTGCTATTTATGGTGTACTGTAAGTCTCATGAAAGGAACTAAGGTTTGGATAGAAAGGTATCACATTAAAAACCTGTTCATAAATAAGAAGTTGCCAAGTGACTGTAACTTACAAATGCCTGCACTCCAAACTCTTAACTCGCTACCACTTAGATGTACATCTTCCATCAGTGCTGAAAACAAGATGCCTATAATTTCTAATCAGTCACCTCCACTTGTTTGTCTAATCCTACCTAGGAACACTTCTGTATTTCTAACATTACCTCTGCGTGTTTTTTAATGCTGACAAACCACTGCTTTCACTGTGTTTTGAGCAAATATAATTCAATGATATTCTGAATCACAGCTAGTGCTTTAACAATAGAGTTGCTGTTATAACATGCATTCAAAGAGAGTAAGCAGCCTTGCAAGAGTATGTAATGAAATGATTCAGGTGGTTGTTTCTGTGACCACCTGTTTAACTTTCCTGCTTTAAGAGATTTATGTAATTGTTCTTTATTTTGCTTCTAAAAGAATTATCAATAAAAGGCTTCCATGTTTCAGAAACCAGTCAAAACTGTGCATGAAAATACTCCCATCTGCCAGTTTAAATCAAAAGCAGCATGTTCGAAACTCCAATTCTAACTATCACAATATAATTACAGCAAGCAGACAGAACAAAGAGAACATCACAAAGAGCTTCTATATCCACACAAGCAACACAGAGGTGTGCAGAAGAATGGTGCCCATACCACTGCTACACTGAGTGGCTGACAACCATATGCAAAGTCATGAACCTCATGGAATGAGCTGCACTGCAATCAGAGCTGTCACCTCTGGTCCATATGCAAACAAGAGATCCCTGTATTTTCCCATGCTCCACAAAAGATGCTGGCTACCACACCCCCAGTCACACCAGCCCCATCAGGCCCAGAGAGCCCTTTCTACTGTGAGAAGGAATGCAGTTACACTGCATCCCTTTAGCAAGTTCACAGTATAGCTATATGGCTTCTGGCCCCCAACACGGCCCCAACACCACAAGGCCCATGCAAGGAATAAGCCACTCACAAAGAGGTAGCAGATGGTGAATTTACCATATGGAAGGAGGCAGCTGCTATTGCATGTGGAAGCATGTCACACTGTACAACCAAATGCTTTTATTTACATATTTCCTTTTTACGTGTGGGAAAAGCAAATATGAAGCTTTGCTGCTCCACTAAAGGATTCTGCTCTTACAGTACACTGCAATTTTTACTTATGAACACAGTCGGTAAGGGAGAAGAGAACGCAAGAGGAAGTACTGAAGGGGAGTAAAAGTGAGTTTCAGCAACTTAGTACAAATACAGATGTTGATAACATCTGTAGATCTCTCTATTTCCATCTAGAAATAGCTACGGTGCACAGGAAAAACAGTCATCAAATGCCACATCCACTTCACTCAAGGCTCTTCTCAACCCAACTACGGTGCTTTGAGAAAGCCTGTAGTAACAATGGAGAACTTGTAGGAATCATGGTCAGAGCTCCCCTACTATCAATTCAGACTCTGCCTTAGCGCCTTTCACACATTAAAGATTCTTGTTACCACCTCAAACTATGAGCTCTGTTTCAATTAAAGGCAAAAGAGAGCAAAGACTACTTTGAACTGCGAAAATCCTCAAGTTCAAAAGGCACACAAGAATCTCAAGGAGTTTCATGAAGACAAAGGAGAAAAATTACACAACAAAATATCCAGAACAGTTGTTTTTGTCCTCTTATTCTATTAACATCAACCATCCTCCTCTCAAGCCTTCCATGTGAAGATTGTCTTAGGGGGTGGATCATAGTGATGAGGATATCCACCATGATCATTTGTGGTCATTTGATCACCGTGGTCACTTGTGCCAGGAATTGTCACTGTTTCCCCCCAGGTCCCCCACAGCTCAGGGGATATCACAAGAGGCTAAAGCTCGGCCTGGGATCCTGTGGGGCATGGGGGCAGGACTGCCCCTTCCCTTCGGCAATCGAGGAGAGGGACCACGTGGGTGACAGTGAGTGTGGCTGGCCTAGCATACTGCTACCTCAAGGTTTTTGGCAGTGCAACCAAACCTGCTTCCCTAATTCCTTGCTGCAAGGGAGCCCAGAGCCAACGCCCGGGTGCTGGCTGAAGCCAGGGCCATCATCACCTGGGAAGGTCCCACTCTTGTATCAGAGTGCCCCTGCTGGCCACAAGAGCACGACTGCACCTTGCCTGGCTCACCGGAGCCCGCTGGCGCCCTCTGCCGGCTGCAAGGCGGTCACTGCAGCTGTCGCCTCATCAGAGTCACCAGCGTCCCCTGCCGGTTGTGGTCCTAACTACACCAAAGGGGAGAAGTGGTGCTTAACGGGAGAGAAAACTTCAGGGTTGTTTGTTTGTTCTGAGATATATCTACATATAAGTGTATATATATCATATAGCTCATATATATATTTGTTAATAAAGAAATGTTATTCCTTTTTTCCATATTTTTTCCTGGAAGCCTTGTAATTTTTGAAGTCACAATAGTCAGGAAGGAGAGGCTGTTTTTCCATTCCAGAAAGGCTTCCACCTTCCTTGGCAGATTATTTATCTGGCAGATATTATCCTTAGCAGCTTTTAAACCAAGACAAGATTCAATGCTCCTATTCACTGTTGAAGTTTCATTTCAGTCTTACAGTTTCCCCTAGCCTAAACAGCACTCTGGGTTTCACTATTTTTATCCAGATTCTGACTTCTATCACTCTTTCCCCATCTCTGTCCTGTCTGTAGGCTGTGATACTGTCTTTATGCACATAATTTGTAGCAATTAAATTAAACTGAATTTCAGTTAGATTTTACTACATTCATCTTCTTTCACCTTGTTAGTCATTATTCAGTAGTTACAACTTTTGACCAAGTCTTTGCAGTTCTCCACATCACAAAACTTTGCTACCAGAAAAAGATCTGCAAATATACTACAATGGATGCACCTTTAAGATAAGGAGTTGAAATTAACTTCTAGCCAAGTAAGTGTTCTTTGTCCAGAGTGCATGACATTGAGTGTTACATACTGTTCTAGGAACATGAGGGAGAGATTTTCATCCCTTTTGGTTCCCTAGGCATTTTCCTAAGAAGCACTTAAGCACACCCATGTAGGTCTAACAAAGACTCATTCTGCTTTTTTCATTTGACTGTTCCAAAATCCCTTAAAAATAGCATGGGCAAAACTGAACTGTGCTGTGCTACAAGACTAGGAACCAGCCAACTAACATGGAAAGTCACTGCCACAGTTATTCTTTGGTACACTAGCTGTGTCAACCTGTTAAACTGTGGGACTTGTACACACCTCTACCTTGCAGACACCTCCACAAAAAAGCCATTAAAACTCTTTCAGCAGTTTATATCAGCTCTGAGCAAGAACTAAACAGATCAACCAAAAACCTCAGTATGTCTTAACAAAGAGACTATGAAAACATGAAACAGCAAGACAAGCATACAATAAAAACAGCAATACATTTAAATAATTTCACTAAGGACAGAAAGGTTCTAGAAGTTTCAACTGCTGGAGCAAACAACGCCATAATTTTAAGAGACAGGTGTGACAACAGCATCCTATCCAACACTGAAAAGACGACTGACTGCCTATCTCATTTTTGCAAGAGCCACTAATAAGCAAGTGAGATATAGCTAAACTTGATGAAAAATAGCTCTTGAAACAGCTGGCATTTTTCTTACTGAAGAATCAGGTTAGGCAATGAATTCTGGAACTCATTAAAGGCCTCAGCAAGAAACCGTCCAGTTTTACGTGCTAGGTATCTGTGCCCTCAAGTGAAAAATACACCTATTTCTGTTAGAACTGAGTTATTACTTCTGAACAATGTTAATAAGGCTACATAAATGAGCAGATATTCTTGACAGTAACTAAGGAATTTCTAAGATGTTTTTCAGTTTGTCTGCCAATACCCTCATTAAACGTACCAGAGGCTCCTTCATCTTCCTCCTCCTCCTCATACCTCACCCCCTCTAAACAAACACAGGTTTTGGTTTTGTGCTCCACTTTCACCTCCTCCTGCCAGCTGGATTGTTTCTCTAGAGAGATGTGTCACACCCACAGACGAATTAACTGCTTCTATAATGAGAAAACCCTGACAGTTATTTATACAATAGAAATCAAACCCTCACTTGAACTGAACCACATTCAAAACTTCCAGCATGCACCAGGAACAACAGTGGGGGAATATAACTTAGAGTATAGCCCATAAAGAACAAATCTAATAGTGTAACATAACAAAAATTGTGCGTAAAACTGAGAAAAAGAAAAAACCGTGCTGTTTCTAGACTGGGGTAGAGATTACTACGGAGGCTTGGTGACATTCTGCTTTTAGAGGAATAAAGACATTTCTCTAGCATCCTTTTTGTTCTATTTTAAGGAACAAAAATAACAAAAAAATCCACATATATGGAAGAGATGGGATGCAGCTGGGCTGCAGGCTGTGGGATGTGCCTGCAGAAGCACATGGCAGCACAAAGAAACTTGTCTCTGCTGGACTCTGGGGAGAGGAGCCTGCTGGAAGCTGACAGGCGGGTCACCCAATACAGAGACACTCAAAGGGTGCGCTGCTGACATGGCAGAGTGTGACAGGTCATGTAAGTGCAACAGGTCATGTAAGTGCTGCATGTAAGTGCAGCTCATTCCTTTGAATAAACAATTCAGTCTCCCTGCCGGACTGGGTCCACGTTTCAATCACCGATAAATGGTACTCCCTGTGAGAGGAACTTATGATACGCCTAGCTGTGCATACGTCGGCGAGCTCTGTGGAACTTGGAAGTGCTGCTGCAAGAAGCAGGAAAGGCTGGACAGTGATCAATCCCTGCAGAGTTGTAGGTGAGCCACAGAGGACACAGAGGCTGAAAAGCCAATTTACCTTTCCACAGGACGGAGGGTAGCAGCCAGAGAATGGGGGATGGTGTATCTCAGGAACAGAATGCCGCAGAGACGATGGAACAGATTCTGAAGAAACACCACACGAAAGCTGAATTTACAGACTTGAACAGACTCTTGTTCTGGGCAAAAGACTGTGATTCAACTTTAGATGATACCAAAGTTTTTGACCTTTGGACATGGGACACTTCAAGAGACTACTCAAAGAAAGACGCCTGCACCACCGCGGCAGCTGTGCCGACCCCTCCCGTGCTGCCAGTGAACCGGGGCTGTGGGAGGAGAACCAGAAGATGGCCCCTTGTCCCCTGACCCGTTTGATCCGGGAGGGGAGCCAGACAGTATCAGAAAAGAGCTTGCGCTGCCCTGCGCCATGCTGCATCGGCTGGAGCCATGTCGCGGCGAGTGGCTGGAGCCGGGAAAGCCCTTCCTGGTAGCGTGCTCCCTCTCAGTTTGCCCTCTGCGAGAGAGGAGTGGCAGGGGAACAGCATGCGGGGCCATGGGGTCGCAGCGCCATACCGACAGCAGCAAGCATGTGGCCCTGGCAAAAGCACGGTGGCGAGCACGTGGCAGAGCCGTGCCACGCCAGCAAGCACATGGCAGAGCTGCGCCACACCAGCGAGCACATGGCAGAGCCGCACCATGGCGGCGGACACAGCAGATCTGGTGGGACGAGCGTGGCTCTCTGCATACGG
>VXBT01014143.1:0-228583 GCA_013400235.1 Oriolus oriolus
GCATGCAGGGGTAAACAGAGGGAATTGGGGCGGGGGGCGGCGGGGCCGCGGTTGGGATCGGAGCGGTCTGGCCGTCGTTCCGTAACCGAGCGGGGTCACTGCCTCGGCTGGGGCACGGGGAATGAGCGCCTGGGCTGCCTGGGGAACGGCATCCTGCGGGGGAGCGGGCGGTGGGGAGCTCCCGCACCCCCCGGTCTGTCGTGGGGCTCACAGGACAGCCTTTGCTCCTCCAGAATTTTATGGAGAGCGATAAGCCTGGGATCAGACAAGGCTTTAGAAAAGGAGATATCTAATACACCTGTCTCTGTCTTGGTATCTATGGTGAACACGTATTTTATCAACAATTTTTCTACAAATATTAAAAATTCATATAGAACCTACGAGGTTGTAGTCCTAGGTTGGACTCGATGATCTTAGAGGTCTTCTCCAACCTGATTCTGTGCTGCTTTGCTTTGTGTAGTTTAAGAAATATATTCAAAACAAATGCAGTAAGCTAAAGGTTTTGTTGGGGTTTTTGTTTTGTTTTGTTTTTTGTTTTGTTTTGGGGGTTTTTTGTTTGTTTTTTAATACAGCCATCTGTATTTCCACAAACGCATAGAAAATTGTATCACCGAAAATAGAACTTCATGGATGGGTATTTACTTTGTAACTAGAGTTGCAGATTGCCTGTTTTTTTCATTTGATTTCTAGGGCTTATTTTCATAAACTAGATTTCGCCACAATGGGTAACTAATTCAAAATTCAAGGGATTAAGAAATACCTGTGGTATTTGTCTGGCTTAAATACAAAGATGTGCAAGTGTTGACTGGTAATTGTATTGTATCTCGCATTTTTTTTCATTCTAGAGCAGGTCTCGTAATTGGGAATTTATCAACATTTCCACTGGGGTAATTTTACAGGATTATCCGCCCTCTGTTCTTCCTGCTGGTTCATCTGGACTCTGTGGAGTTTGCTGCTAGCAATGGAGCCTTCTGTGGGGGTTTATTCATGCTATTACTGAAATGGAGCCCTTCGCATTTGGATTAACTCTTTGTTCACTTTTCACCTGAATCGCTTGGATCAGCCCTTATTTAAAAAGGATCCTACCATGCATCTCTTTTGTGTTTGCATTCTGAAGTTGAACTCTGAATACAGTCTCATGTTCAGGCTGTTTACTGTGCTTGAATTTTAGAGGAAGAACTGAAATATAAAGATAGATGAAACTGTAATACTGCATGGGCAGGTAAATACATTTGACATTTTATACATGAAGACTTGAAAACTTCTTATGAAGGGTCACAAATTGAATGAGCATGGTACCTTTTTACGATAGGGCTGTACTAGATATTAGGAAGACATTCTTTGAACAAATTGCAATGTTCATGATGGAAACCACTGTCTTTAAAATGGTTCCAAGACTGAGCAAACTAAAAATTCTTTCCCTACATATGAACAAAATAATCTATATTTGAAAACATGGCTGTATAAATAAAAACGTTTCTGTTAATCTGTCACCAAAAAACTTTAATATTAGTGTTTGTAGTGCAGTATGCCATGCTGTTTGGCTCACCACCATGCCCAAGAGTCCATGTGGTGAACCAGAATTCTTCCATCCAGTTGTGCAGTCCCTGTTGCAGAGGCCCTGGTTCTGTTTGCTAACAGACTGTTGAGTTTTAAATTATTATCTGTTTTTGTCATGTCCTTTTGGCTGTACACTTGTGTATGTGCAGTCTGACCATTATATCCCAGTCTCAAATGGGGCCACTTTAGGCAAAGACTCAACACAGAATCTTTAGGAATGAGGATGCCTTCCAGTCTTCAGAAGTGAAGAGATGTACAGTAATTGACACTTACTTCTCTAGGGGTTTTGTTGTCAGGAAATACATGCAGTATTGAAAGGTTACAGTTGTGTATGGTGAGCTTTAAAAAGCTACCAGTGACTTTAAAACACCACAAGAATATTCTCAACAGACCCAACCACCAGATTTTAGTTCTAGTGGCATGAGGCAGAGATTGACCCATGCCCAGTTGCTTACAAAGTATCTGGGGTTTTTAATCCATATATTGAGGTTTTTACACTACTTCCCATGTCAAAATACTGACATTACTGATTCCAGTCTAAATTTAGCCTTCTCCATGGTGTAATTTTGAAAGCTTTATGCATAAATTGCTCAAACTGAGTCACTGCAGGGTTTCATCTGTTTTGTTCCTTCTAAAGTGTTGGTGCTTCACACTTGGAAGTGTGATTATTGTACAATACCCTGCAAGATTATTAGCATTGTGTTAAGTGACATAATTTATGTTCTTACATTGAAATTGGGTTGTACAAGTCCACCCAACAAGGAAATCTTGGCATGAGCCTGGGGACCTGCACTCACAATTTCTACATGGAGTAATTTCTGCAGCTGAAGTCTTGAAGAGTTTACAAATGCTTAGGCAGGTCCCAAAGAAAAAGCTGTTGAAATGCTTAACATGTACTTTTAGCTACTAATTGCCCCTCCAAGATGTTGCTTGTTTAAAAAAAAAGATTGGCAACGACTCAATTTTTCCTTTTGTGAAACTGCAACATGAATCCTTTTGTTAATGCCTTGGAGGCCTTTTTTCTACTGTATGAATCAAGGAGGGACTAGGGGCAGTAAATATATACAGTTGTTTATTTCAGAGGTAAAATACTTGCTGTTAGGATTCCACTTTATGCTACAGTGGAGATCTGCAGGAAGAGATTGATTTGACTTTAGATTTTTTTAGACTGGTAATGCTGTTAGTTGTTTTATGGAGGCTGCCATCTCGACATTGTGATCACAGCCCGGATATTTGGGTGGCTCTGTTGTGCATCTTAGTTCATGTTCCTGGTAGTTAATGTTCCTGGTAGTTCATGTTCCTGGCATGCAGCGTTTATTCTGCAAGTGAAGGGGCTCCCTACCTGAAGACCTTCCTAAAGTTTTTGTTCCATTTTATAATACCAGTATCTCCAAAGCACCCTTTGAGCTTCTCTCTTTCCTTTAGCAAGGCAGCAGTTTCAGGTGGAAGACTGGGGTTTTCCAGAACATGCTGAAGCAATTTGAGTGATGGCTCTTGTCACGAGGGTGCAGCATCTTGCCATGGTTAGGAGAGCAGGAATATACAATAATGTCATATCCTGCATGTTACAAGTAGTATGTGCAGCTTTATTGCTCAGGCTATTTTGGAGTATATTGATGGGTGAGATGTGGATCCTGCACATTGATCTTAAATGCTGCTCCACAAAAGTATCTCTCTGCGTCGATCAGTTTGCTGAGTCAGGAATCAGAGAAAAAACTTGCTTCAGAGACAGATCTTTCATGTGATTTTTGGAACAAAGGCCACATTTAGCCAACACCTACAAAGACGGAAGGCTTGAAACGAAATTAAACCACCACCAGGATTGGCCGTGCACCATCTGATCTGTATCACCTGTCAGAGCAAGGAAATGGCATCAAAATGGCTGAAAATAAAAAGTATTGAGATATTTTTTGCCACACTCAGACCATTAATAGTTTTAAATACTGTTTTAAAGAAGTTTTAACAGTTGCTCACCCAACAGAGGAGCTTTGTCTGACAAAGCAGAGGTCCTGGGGACTAACAGGAATTTCAATGCTGCCTTAATCACAATTCAACTGCAGAGTACTTTCAGGAATGAGAGCTTTTAGGAGCAAGTGATACGTGTGAAGAATAATTAAAACTAGTAAGGAATCCTGTTTTGATGAGGAACATGATGAAGGATCCACCTCTGGAGATTTGCAATGGTCAGTCATGGCATAGGTGCTTTCTGTATAGGGAGCAGTGGACTAAATCACCTCATGGTTTCTTCTGATTTAGTAGGTCAGGACTTCTCTCCAGTGGCAGAATTTGGAAAGCTGCTACTTGGGTTGCTCATTAAATCCACATAATCCATGTCAGTACAACTGTGGTCAGGGTAATGCTCAAAACCAACCAGTGACATGGCTGAGTTATGATACTTCATTATTAAAAAAAAAAGAACAACCCCCACAACCTCTAAACCCCCCTTTCTTAGCTGAGTAGCATTGTTGGTTTTCAGTATTGTCTCACAAACAGCTGCATCAACACAACAGAGAGAGCTGATGTAGTGGAACATGGGGACAGGAAAGAAGTCTTGAGGTGCCTTTGCTGTGCAAGAGCGTGGTTGTGGAAAAACATTTTCAGGCTTGTTGGTTAAATTTGAAGAAAAACCAATCTGTGAATAATTTTCTTGCTGTCAGGATGTGGCTAGATGGGTAAAGCATCAGCTGTGCGATGAGTTCTGTAACATCCTGACCTTCAGTTAGTTTAGCAACACTAATACTAACAAGCATTTAGGTATCTAGGAATTGTGTTTTAGGAAAGCAGAGATTTTTGGATTTAGATATTGACACCTCTTGTCGAGCTCTAGTTCAGTTCTGTAGCAGGAATGCTGAAAATGAGCTCATGTCCAAACTTCATTTAAAGTAGCTGAGTTCTCTCTTACTCCTTAGTTCTGTTGTAAGACTAAGAAATAGTGTCTTGTGTGGTGACTTTGTGTTTTCCCCCATGAAACAACAGAAGTGTGGTAAGCATTCTGTAGACACTTAAAGGAACGTGTGGAAAGGAACGTGTTGGTGCATGTGCCAGTATTTAAAATAGCTTACTGAGATGGACCAAGATAAGTTTTGTACTGCTAAACAAGAATCAGTGTTCCATGTATTGTGAGGAATCATAACTAAATTGTCAAATATGATTGGACACAACCAGTGGACTGGGAGGCGGTATTATATTAATGTTTTGGAGTGTAAGACCATTCTCAGCTTTCTGGAGACATTTGTAGGTGAAGCTTTTAAGCCTTGGTCTTTCTGCCTACATTTATAAAACCTGAAGCTAAATGTTTCACAACACAACCGTTCCTTTTAAAGCTGGTCTTTTCGGTTCCATCTGACTCGTACAGTATACAATTCTATAATGCAATGCAATTTATGTAAATTCTTAAAGTAATTAGTGAACCTGACATCTCTTTAATGTACTGGCATTTCAGAATACACTAACAGAATGTGCAAAAAGCTGAACGCTGTGTAGTACTCATTAACTAGCCAATGTGATTCCAGGGATACCGGTTAAGGTCAGTCTTTGCTTTGCAGTTTGGTTTTGTGTTAGTGTTTGTTTTGTATACAGCAGCCTTTTACTATAGTCATAATTAGATACAATTTCTGATAATTAAGAACTATTCTAATTATCTGGACCATGTTTGCTACACTGAGAACATTTGGACATCGTTTCTAATGATTATATGTTGTGCAGGGTAAGGGGTGGGAATTTGAGGGTTTTTTATGAATCTGATAAAAACACATCTGTCTTGCAGTCTGCCTAGAAGATGGAGCAGTCGAAGACCTCTGTGCTGAATTGTGCCTTTTGTACTCTGACCATTTCAGAGTTCTCTTTTGAACCCAAACTAGTTTTTATAGGAAATGAACATGGAAGTGGCAATTGCTTCTTTGCATTGCTGAAATGATGGTAAACAAGTTTTTCACACTGTGCAAGGTTTAGAGGATTACACATACACCATTAAAATAGTGGGCCACACGTTGCTTATCTGTGGGAAATTGTAATAGGCAGGGTTTGGGTAGAAAAAGCAGAAGTTTGGAAAATGACATCTTCCCTTATGCCTGCCACTGCCAGCTGGAACCAACCAGTCTGCATTTCTGTAAACAAGTAGTTATGAAGGACAAAGAAACCTTAATTAAATTTGAAATACCTGCAGGTCAAAATTTAATATGCTCTTCTTAAAAATATGAAATGACTGAGTTTTGAACTTAACAAAATTTAAAGCCTGTTCTAGTCAGTGCTCTCTAGTCTTAATGGAGCCTTCCTAATTTGAAGACAGCAAGTAAATCCTTTGACATTTATGGCCCAGTTTATCTGAACCGGGATGCTTTGCTTGAGTTTCAGGAGGGCTATGTTTCATTTTAGTTAACTTTGGCTAGATTAAGGGCTTTGCTGAACTTTAACAGCTTTATAGATTTTTGAAAGAATACTAAAGCATTTGTCAGCTTCTGATTTTTCTCTAATAGAACTTATATGCAAATTAAAATAACTAATCTGATTAGTAATATTCCAGATAGACTTAGATGAATTAATGGATATTGCCTTAATCGGTATCTTGTATTTATTATTACACGTGTTCACATGCATGTTCACATCCCACTGCATTATCTTAAGTCTGAAAAAGAGGAAGGGTAACTTGTGGGTTTGTATTGGCAGTCATGTAAAATTACAGTTTTAGAAGTTCTCAGAATAGGATGGAGAAGCATTACATCCCTGATGAAGCCATTAAATCTTAATATGCTAACAGCCACTAAAATGTGATCTTAGCAAGTGAAAAAGTACTTGGAATGAATCAATTGACTTCATGTTGACTCAACAGCTTTTTTTTGTATTTTTAATTTAGATTATTCCAACATTAGGCTATAAATTGGGTTGAAGGGATCTTGACACTTTCCCACATGTTATAGTTGAGTCTCTTGGGAGTGGGGAGTGTTTCAGGAGTTGTCCTTGTGCTGCTGCAGTTCTGCCTGTGCCCACGGCTGGTATGTGCCATCCCTCCCCACACTAGGCAAAAGGAAATTTTTAATTTACAA
This sequence comes from Oriolus oriolus, assembly GCA_013400235.1. Classification (NCBI taxonomy): domain Eukaryota; kingdom Metazoa; phylum Chordata; class Aves; order Passeriformes; family Corvidae; genus Oriolus; species Oriolus oriolus. The sequence goes on from VXBT01014143.1 coordinate 6,603, forward strand.
CATCTGTTCTGAAAAATTCAGGTGTTGGCCTTTAGCTGATTTTTCCAGTTGGATTTTTTCCTAGCCTTATTTTTTCAATACTAAATACTTACTGTAAAAAAAAAAAATTACTTGAACAGCCTCTTTCAAATAAAATGCCAAGAGTGTTTGTACTAGTCCACAAATAATAGGTGTTTACACAACAGACTTGATATTTGCCTTGAAGTAGCACACTGGTAGGGAAAAAATAAATATGTGGTTTCTTGCAACGCTGGTGTTTTCTTTGTATATATTTCAATAGAGGGATCTGGTTCATGCCTGCAAAGTTAAATGTAAGGTTGTATTTCAATAGATAAGCAAGTCCTTAAATTTCTGTTTATTTAGCTTCAAAATATTTGTGATTTTAGGTCTAATGTACTGTAGTATGGATTTCTCAGTTTTGAGGCAGATTTAATTCTTTCAGATTTTTTTTTTCTTTCGGGTGATGGCCCACACCTGCTTTCCTGAACTTTGGTTTATCTGCTTGTGTATTGTAGCAAAATATATTTTGTAGATATGTTGCCTATTATAATACATTGTAGCAAAATATATTTTGTATAAAACACATTTATAAAATATATGTAATGTAAATATATATTGTATACTATATTGCAACAAAATATACATTATGTAGCAAGTCATATTTCATAGCAGAATGCAAGTGTTTTTCCATATTGTGGTGTATACCTGCTAGTAGTTGGGAAATACAAAACTACAGGCATATATTAAGATTTATTTACAAAGTTTCAATTTAGTGTGTTTTGAATAAGACATTTATAGAAATAAGATGACATGAAATTTAGAAGGCTTTGTAGGAACAGTATCAGGATACAGAAAAAGTTTCCAATTCTCTAGTTTAAGTTTTATGTCTTAGGTGGGTGGGTTGGTGCCAAATTATTTAAAATAAGAATTTAGCTGAAATACATTAAATTTACTTCACAGGGCACTTGAGGTCTAGCTGGGATGCATTGGGTGGTTGCTTCCTTTCCTCATCACGGTATCTTGCCCGTGAATATTTTTCCATCAGTTTTCAGTATTGACACTCTCTAGTCTGTTGCCCAGGCATGGAACAGGCTGAGGATAAATACAGTCATTGACTCAACTCATCAAGTCGAGTGTGTAAATTCTGCAGGGACTGACCTTTGTCATAAACCCTGTTCAAGCTGCTGTTGCTTTTCTGTGAGGAGGTGACAGATACTGCACCTTCTCATCCTGGCCAGGGACAGTGTTCTTGCTCATTTGCCTGTACTTCAAGCTGAAATGTAATTAAGTTCCCACAGATGACTTGCTGAGTAAAGCGCCACCAGTGACAGGACAGGGAAAGCAGCAAGTTTGATTCATTTTGGAAAAGCACATTTTAAAGAAGGGGTAGTGAGTCTTTGAATAGGAAAGGGCAAATCTGCAGTTTTATAGTAAACCTGAAATACAACACTATGAGATTACCTTAAAGAATTTTTTTCCAAAGCACAGTAGTTATCTTTTAGAGGTACTTCGCTTCCCTTTGAAGAGGGTCACTGTTTGGAGTTGAAAGCAGTAATTCCTGTTAATTCTAATAAAGCTCAACAGTAGAAATTAACCCTTTAAATACAGGTTAGCACATCTGATTAGCCTATACATTGCTAGAACTGCTACAGCTTTAAGTTATCTAAAAAGCAATGTACTTTGCCTTCGGTTAGGATTTCAGACTTTGTTCAGTGTTACTGTTTAACTGGGTGAGGGTAGCTGGAAGCAAGAGTTTGCTTCCTGCTATGGGAGAAGGGATTCTGTGGCAGTGTGGCCATAAGTGCCATTATGGTGGTGTCCTGATTTCAGCAGCTGCAAATACACACATACTTTCCTGCTATACAGGAATAATAACACAGGAAGCTAGTCTCCCTCAAATATATTTTTTTTTCCTCTTCCCCCTTAGCCAGTTTAATTCTCTTCACCAGCTCCTTTGTTACCAGGCAAAAGCCGGTGCTGATGCAAGAGTGAAGTGGAAATACAGGGTCCTGGGGAGGAGGAACAGCAGCAGGACCAGCTTAGTTCTGCTTCATGCATTGTAAAACCACAGTGCAAGTGGTAGAGAGTGTGGAGGATCCTAAATTAACTTCGAATTCAAAACAGACCAGTCAATTTAAGAAACATTTATATTTGTGGGGAAGGTCATTGGAACCCATTTAAATGAAACTTAGGATTGCATGGAAAAGAGCTTCAGGGTTAAAGGCACAAGGTTACAAAAGAATGGTCTGGGGTGAGCTTCCAGTGTGAGGGTTTGGAGAGAGAAAGGGGAAAAAAAAGTCTCTCATATGTGCTATTGTTTTCTTATGAAATCTTTGAGCAACTTAATAGATTGCTTTCTATCCTGCTACTTTTCAGCAGTTCAGAAGTAATTTCTTTGGCAAGTAATACTGCACTGCATCAACAAATGGAAAATATTGTCCAATTGTCTTGTTACTTCTTACTTTATTAGATGTAGATTTGCATAGTTTATTCACTGTTTTTAATTAAAGTAGCAAAAAGTTTGAGTAATTCTGCACTTAAACAGGTTTACTTTCCCCTCCTGGCTATCTCCTGATCTACATTAGTGTGTTAGTGACAGGTAAAAGCAAGTAAAGGGGAAGGAGGGGAAGTCAAAAGTAGTCACCAACATGTATTAGGAAGTTCCAGAAACTAAGCAGTAATGCTTCAGCATTGTGATCTTGCAGTATTTCTAAAGGTGCTCCCAGATTTCTAAATGGGTTTTATAATGGTTTCTAGTAAGTATTGAAATAGTTATTTCAGAATGGTTGGTTAGATCAGTTGAAATTATGTCTGAGCACTGTGTTGCTCTTGCTTGTTCATAATTTTCTACCCAGTTTTAGAATGCAAATTTTCTTTTTGTAATTTAAAGATGATGTTTTAGGGGCAAACTTGGTATCTGCATCCATAGTAATAGTATAAAAGATTGTACTTGACCTACAGGAGTTGTCCAATACTTTTAGTTTTGAAATTGAGTTAATTTATCATGATATTGTAGAAAGCATTTCAGGAAATGAAGAATTGCTGTAGTATTTCCTGTTGGTGCTTTAAAAAACTCCAAAACCTTAGTCTCAAAATAACTGCTCACCTACCTATTTTGTTTAAATCTTCCTCCTTGGCATCTTCCAATTTCATAAAAATGGCAGAAGCGTAGAACAGGAAAAAAAATGTCATCATCTTTCCTGCCCTGTCACTCAGAGCAGACTTGTTTCTCCATTTTGAAGACATTATTTATTGGTAGTTTTCACAGTCACCTGGAGCATTAACTACCTCAGTAGTCCACTTTGCACATGTCCGTAGCCAAGGACACACTTAGCATTGCAAATGTCTTGTCAGCCAATGAGCTGAACTGCCTTCATTCTTCTGCAGGGAGCGGTGTATCTAAACCAGCAGGGCCTCCAGGAAGTCCTTCTCTAGGCCACCAGCTCCTCCTGACGTGGTGCCCTCCGTGGCCCTGGTGCTGCGGCTGGGAGTGCACCCCAGGAGCTCGTGGTGCTGGCGATGGCACTGTCATTGTCCAGGACAGTTCCAAACCCAGTGCCCAGCCTGGCTGTGCGTGGCCTGGCTGCAGCCATGGCTGTAATCTGGAGAGACAGGCGGCAGTCGGGGCAGGTGCTGCTCGGCCTGCGAGCGTTTGGCTTTGTCTCCAGTGGTCTGTTCTGAGTGAAGCCAGAGCCAGAGCTCCATCACCCACCTGCTGTAGTAGCCAGCTTTGTCAGCTCTTCTTCCAGCAGGCTGCCCTCCCTTGACATAACAACCTTCAGGTTTTGTCCTTCTCTTTCTGATCCTTGTCACCCTTCCCTGAAGGGACTGTTGGTCCCTGCTTCCTTCCCCTCACCCTGTCCCAAAGCCTGTCTCTCAGCACCCCCTGTACAAACAAGGGCTTAAAACAGTGTCTGGAGGCTTGAGACCTAATTCCTTGTCAGACCCTGTGCACTGTTGACCTCGTTGGCCTTGCTTGGCTCAGTTTCTTTGGGGTAAGGGTTGTTAATTCCGTGTGGGGACTGAGCGACCCAGGGTGGGAGTGGGCAGCCACATTCACTTTGACTCTCAAGCTCTTCTGTTTTTACAGCTATTAAAATGACAATCTTAATAACCTGGTATAAGGTAGTAAACAATTTCATTTGCATTCAGACATACTTAAATGTCCTTTTCATTAGATTTGTGTAGTCTGGAGTGTGTTCCAGGAATCCATGTCGTATCTTTGTTATAAAGATTTTCTCCTTTACAAACTGATTTACTGTATGCAATAACAGCCTAACATTAATGGTGCTTTCACCATCTGTGTCGGTGCAAGTGAAAATTACAGGTGGTATAAGCTCTTTTGAAAATTACCATGATTGTTAAAAGCTGCAGTTATCAATGGTTCTCAGGATGTTCAACACTATTTTATCGGTCTTACTAAAAATTGCTTTAGTCTGACAAAACTCTATCACTTAATCTGATGTTTACCTCAGCTTTTATGTTTTACTGTAGCACCTCAGCAGGTGCTAAATTTGGATTTGGGAAGGTAGAGAAAGGAGACAGTAAAAGAGACTGAATTTCTTGAACTACTCCATGCTGTGAAGTTTTGAAATGCAGTTCAAGGTGTTGCACTTGTATTTGGTGCTGTCCTGTGAAATACAATCCAAATTTAGCCTTCCTGTCAGTTCCTGAGAAATTTTGATTCTGGGTGATAGATGAAGATGTGCCAGTGCATGGTGTGACAGTATCCTTGATGTGGCTGATGGCAGTGATGCTCTCGGGCAGCAGCAGCTCCTTCAGCCAGGAGGCTCTCAAGCATTTGCTGCTTTTTTTGGCACCGGGTGATCCTAAACAGCAGGGACTCATCCTCTGAGAAATGCAGCAGTGAGAGGGAGAAAACCATAGAGAGCAGGAACTTTATTGAGAGGGACGGTGGTGCCATCGAGGGACCAGGAGTGCAGGGTCACCAGGATCAAATTAAACCCTCAAATTCTTAAATTCTTGGAGATTTTAGTATACATTAACAAAACCCACTGGAAAAGTATGTCATCCTCTTTTAGTAGCGAGCAGTGATACACTGCTGGTACCAGCAAAGCTGTTAATTAGTGCATGTGATTTAGTGTGCTCTGGGGAGCATTCGTGTTTCTGTACTGAATGAGATTTCTGTCCTTGCTATACCTGCTTCTCAAAAAATTGGAACATATTTATTAATTCAGGGAGCGGCAGGAAGAGAAAGCAGTAAATGTCTGAGGAAGGTAAATGTTTCCTGACAAGCTGGAGCATTCCTACATGGTCTTTGTGAATTATATATAATTACACGTTGAAATTTCAGAAGAGATGCTCTGTACATTACTTTGATATATATTCTTGCACCAGTTGCATAGTTATTGCATTGAGGAGTTATGCTTTTACCTTTCTGGTGATTATAATCCATTCTCCTCTTGTTTAATTAGTGAAGTTTGATGAAAAAAGTGCTGCACTTGGCAATTCCCGTACCCTGGGTACTCAAGTGCCTTCACTCTGGAAGGAGCCTCACCCAGCTGCTATTTATAATCTGATCCTTTTACCCACAATTCACTTCTTAAAGGAGAATTTCTTTTCACTGCAGAAATCTGGTTTTGACCAGTAGTGGGAGTGGGAAAGGGAAGGTGGAGCGTGACTTAGTAAAGGAGCTGTTACATTAAAGTAAGCATGTGGTACCTAAAAGCTTTATTTTAATTAAGATGCATAGTTATTAGGAAGTTTTTGGTGGATTTCTGTTGTTTTATTTAACATGCAGAGTAAACTTTTTTCAGTAAAATCAGTAAACAGATTATAAGTTTGGTTGAGAGTCTTATTTACTAGGAGTTATTCTTTGATTATTTTATATAATGACAACATTTTTCACTTTGTTGCAGGAAATGAAAAAATAAGAAAGCCTTAAAAGGCCTGGTAGGAAGATGTCCTTAGAAATTTGACCAGTATAGCTGCTTGTTTATTGAGTGGGTTTGGGTAGTATTATAATATTGCTGTAATGTATTTTGCTGAATAATCCTATAACATTGCTTGTAATGTATTTTTTAAGTGTGATTTGAGCCAGCATTGTTTAATTTCTCTATTTCATATAAATAGATTTATAGCTTGTTATTTGTTGGAGAGGAATGTTTGCTTCTCTGTCATGGTGCATGATTGAGTATGGTAAAAAGAACCTAGAAAAATTACTCTTACAAAGTTATCAGGAATGATGGGAAAAAGAGTGAGAAAAATGAAGTAAAATTTCAGTATTAAATACCTGGCTGAAGAAAGTGATAGAAATATCTACCTTGGGTGCAATATTTTCAGATTGCAGAGAGTAGGGTGAAGGTCGAATTAAAACCTTTTGCGTCGCAGATTTAAAGAATTGAGGATCTTTTTGAAACCTTAATTCTTTTCTTGATGCTGATTGTGTGAAAAGTTGAGAATTGCAGTAAACCTGGAACTGATAGGTAATCAAAGGTATTAGCAAATGTGTTCTCTAGGAGTATGAGAGAGATCCCAGTGATGGTGATCATCCTTTCTGAAGTTTCATTGTTGAAGAAACAAGAGCCTGTGGTGGGATGTGTCGGTTTTAAGGGATACACAGCATAGCCATGGAAGGTGGTGGGACACAATTTTTAAATTGCTTTGCAGAGTCTGGTAAATTATTGCTGGGGGGGCTAGGCTGTTGTCTGCCATTCTAGAAGCATTAGGAATCTCTGTTTTTCTATTTTATAGCAGTGTTTCCCATCCGGTGACATTTGTAAATGGGCACATTATCTTTATCTGTAGGTTTGAAAAGTATTTGGTATAAAAGTCTAATACAGAATTTAACTGAAACAGGAATTACCTTCTAAAGAATTCTCAGTATATAATATCTCAATTAATTACTTGCCTTTCGATTTCAATAGGAATGCCCAAGGAAAAGTACGATCCACCTGATCCACGGAGGATGTACACAATTATGTCCTCAGAGGAAGCAGCCAATGGAAAGAAATCACACTGGGCAGAGTTGGAAATAAGTGGTAAGAAACTGAGACGTGGTCCTGAGTTAGGAACTGGCTGCAAATAGTGTGGGCTTGGACAAGTCTGGAGGGGAGTTACCTACCTTGAAGTGACAACACCGGGACAGCAGCTGCCAGCTGCAGTGTGTGTGGAGGGAAGAGCTTGGGCTGGGGTAACGCACGGAGCTGTAGAAGGGGTAAGGTGGGCAAGTGGGAAATCCCCATGTGTGGGAAAGTTGTCAAGGTGAGGATATGGATGTGAGCCCTTGTGTTTTAAGAAGATGAAGTGAATGAGAGCGTGAATTTAAGATGTCATTTTTCAAAGAGAAGAGGGTGAAGTTGGGGTTGATCTATAGTGGTATGTTCTTACTGTAATTAATGTAGCAATGAGGGTGATTAGTCCATGAAGTAAAAATTTTCTTTTCAAAAGCAGTTGTAAATTTTGCTTTTTTCTTAAGATTAAAGACAAGCATCAAAACCTCCACAATCTGTGCAAGCTTTGAGATACTGTTGAATCTTTTATGAAAAATAAGATAATGCTCAGAATTCATAAGCATGTATTTCAACTGGTGTGGACCACCAGTGTCTCTTGATTTTTAGAGTAAACCCTGGGTTTGCTACAAAAAGTGTGTTTACCAGGAAATTCAAGCAAATATTTTTAGAATTAAAAAATTATTTTGTGATGTTTAAACTTAGGCTGTAATTTTGTTTAAATATGGAGGTTCTTTAAGCAACTGCAAAAATTGCCATGTGGGATTTGTAAATGACTGTTCAGTAGAGAAATTTATGGAAGAAGGACTAAACAAACAGTTCTTCAAATTGTGAAGAATCTTTCCATCCAGTTCACTGAATCTGTGTCTTGCTTCCCGTACCATGTGCCTCACCATGTGAATAGCATTCTTTACTGAAGGTTACAGATGCAGAAACCCAGTTAAATGCTGCTTCAGGAATCAGCATTATATATCAGCATTAGGCTTGGAATCCTCTTGGACATCTGCTGCTCTGCATAGGAATTGCATTAAGTGATAGTTCTTTCCTTTCATGCCTGGTAATCTCACTATAGACTGATTCCCGCCAAGGGAGGTGCTGGAGTGGAGAGCCTGGATCGGGGATGTTGATTGGAATCCTCCTTTCAGCTACAAGGCTTGCTATGATCACAGTCACCTGTTTGCTTTGGGGGTGGGGGAGAGGTGTTAATTCAGTTTTAAAAATGCAAAGAACCATCGATTTGTATTTAAAACCTTTCAAAAGATTTCTTAACGAGCATTAGAGGAGCATCAGTCCCTTAAGAACTGTATACATTTGCCTTGCAAAATAATGTGCAATGTTTTTGTTTCATTATTGTTCACACTGTCCTTTCCTTGCAGAATACTTGGTCACATAATAGAGAAAGCCACAAATGTTTCAACTGATCTTGTTTAAACATGTTTTTTCACTACAGGCTTTTTTATGCCCCTCATTTTGTTATAGCTCACTGGAAATTATGCCAGTATGAAACATCTTGCTGCCAGGGACTGAGTCCCAGATACACGTCTCAGTGTCCTTGGGCACTAAATATGAATTCTTTTATTTTGAAGAAAATCATTTAAGGAAAGGAATTACAAAGAGTGTGTGTTGGTATAATATTAACCAGACTGTTGTTAACATTGATGAGTCACAGTGGGGATTTTAAAGTTGTTCCAGCTAACTTTTTGCCTTGGAGAAACGGGTGTTGGTACTCCTAATGCTTCTGGTACAGTGAGATGATTTATGTAAATGAAAAAGGATTTACCTCTGAAGGAAAAAAAAAATCTTGGAGACAAAAAATACTTTGAGAGCTTCTGATGATATCTCACATTCCTTGCATGCGGCAGTGTAAAAATCTTGATTCTGTCACACAAATCCATGTTTCCACCCTTCAGTTTATACAAAAAATCATACCTTTTTTAAAATATCTGGCAATAGTCGATACAGCTTTTAGTTGAATGCCAGATGGAAATCCATGTTCTCAACTAAGCATCTTAGTCACCCTAAATATAGTGTTTCTATCTGTTCTTGGCTGGATTAATGCCATAGAGTAAAGATTTTTGGTTTGAAAGATGTGCGGAAATAAGGGATGAACCGAAGCACTGTCTTTCATCTCAAACATAAACTATAATTGAAAAAAATCTGTTTCTTACACTTCTGTTAATGATAAATTCATGGTCGGCTAGTTAATATGTTTTGTCTTGTATGGAACTAGAGAAGGGCATGTGTTTAAGCCTTAAGTATGAATTGCAAAAAAACAATATCAAGGATCATTGGCAATATCTTGCATTTGCTCACACAAAGACTAATTTTTCATCTATAGAACCAGCCATTAATGGAATTTTCATTTAATAAAATACTAATAATAAAACCCACAAGCAAAAGTCCCCCTCAAGTTACCTGGCCCCGCACATACTTGAAAAATGTGCTATTATTGCCAATCCATGTATTTTAAATGTTCTGTTTTCTCTTGTACCTTTCTTCCACAGGGAAAGTGAGAAGCTTAAGTTCATCATTGTGGACACTGACCCATTTGACAGCTTTGCATCTCAGTGACAATTCCTTATCCCGTATTCCTTCAGACATTGCCAAGCTTCACAATCTGGTATATCTGGACTTGTCCTCTAATAAAATTCGCAGTTTACCAGCAGAGCTCGGAAACATGGTGTCACTCAGGTAGGTAAATCCTAACAGGAGTTAAAATTGCTCTTTTATTATCTTTGTAGCAACAGTCCAAATTTCAGCATAAGTAAATTCCCCTTTCCTCCCTTCTTATCTGCCTCCCTGAATACTTGCTGTGGGCTGTGCAGCTATAGCAATACTGGCTTTTCTGTGATCTCCTGTTCTGATGTGTGACAGCACAGAATGAGCCTCAGAAGTGCTTGGTTTGATGGCAATCCCCCATTTTATATTTTTCCAAGTCAGGTTTCCTCTCAGGCATCTCTTTCCAGATTCTTTTACAAATCTTTTATGTGGTGTTTTTCTCAAAGAGTAAGTGAAGCACCAAAAAAATTGCTTTTAACTCGTAGTAAGGTAGGAAAAAGGTCAGGTTAAACATTTATAATCATGTTAACTACAATGTTTTCCTCTTTATTCATATTTAGTAATTATTCTTAACAATAGTTCTTCTTCTCTTTATTGTATAACAATTGCAACATGTCTACTATCATCTCCTCCCCACCTTTGCTGTGATGTAACTGCGTTCCTGTGCAAACTGGGGAGGAGAAAAAATGTTCTAATCATAGCTTTTTGTGGGTTTTTTTTCCTTCAATTTTGCAATGCGATGATGTACAAAGTTAGCATGGAATGAAAACTCCTTTTGGAAGTGAAATATGAATAATGATGCCTATTTAGATTATATTTAAGGCTGCAGCATTTTACTTTGTAAAAACACTGTTACATAAATATATAAATTATTTATATAAGACTAAATATTTACAGGCAACAGTCTTTCGCCCTTGACCCAAAGGAAGAGCCTTGTCTTAGGTTTATTAGTCAGTTGCCAATAGTTCCCTTCATTGCTATTAATTTTGGAGATACTTATGAACAGCTTTCTCAAATCCAGAAAACACAGTCTGAAAGTAAAGAGAATGTTATTAGAAGTAAAGGCAATGATAGAGAAATGGACTGCCAGCACAGCTTTCATGAAACTGGAAGCAAAGCAAGTTTGCACATAGAAATATCTGTCATTGCATTTTCTTCCCCTTTAGAAAAGTCCGCTCAGTTGGAGAGGATTAAACTAGCTGATTAAATTGGTACTAAAAGCTCAAATTCCAGAGCAGTTCAAGTCTCAACCTTGGAGGCTGAGCAAAGGGACCTTGCTTTTTGAAGCATAATTGGCAGCTCTGTTTTGTAGCATGTTGTATAGTTGCTTTCAGTGGGAGAGGAGTCTGTTCTAAGCTCCAGTTCTTTGCATTACTATTTCAATTAAAAGCAGTTATTAGTAATAGGTTTCTTCCCTTCTTTATCCAACTCCTTGGATATTGTGAGCTAGCAACCCTAAATTTACAGGAATGTTCTCAAATTCATTTTTGTGCTTCATTAGCCTCCTTTCAGTCTTTTTCTTTTTAGAACATTTTTGTAAATGTAACGCTTGTGACATGGAGATAGCTTAGCAGTGCAGAGTCATCAGTAATGTCAAGTCATTATGCCTTCTTCCCAACACTTCTCCTGATTTATTCTGGCTGATTCTATGAAGCTTCAACTCTTTCAAGTCCTAAGCTTCTTCTGAGCAGAGGAGGCTAAATCTTGTAAATGTGAAATATGTAGCTAAGGTCTAGGATCACAGAAGTTTTCTATTTATGACCAAAACACAGCACTTGAGCCCGGATTTTTAGATGTGAAAAGCTGTGCATGAACTCACTGTGCTCCTCAGTAATTGCAGCTGCTCCATGGGTTTTTTTTCACTGTGGTGAAAGTGAAGAGAAAGCCGTAAGCACATCCTATGTGATAGCACATTGCAGGTCCCAGCTGGGCCAGGGTTTTGTGTTTCAGGCTGGCTCTTGCTGCAGACACTTCCCCTGGATTCTGGGAAGTTGTTCAAACTAAGGGTAATTCAACCCTGGGCACTGCCGATATATTGAGCCACAGAAATCATTTGTGCTCTCAACGCTGAGAACTGATAACAGCTCTCGCAGCTCCCACATCTGGAGCTCTGGGTTTGGTCTGTGCTGTAGACTCCTTTCATCTCCCTTTTTACTGTAAGTAGTTGAAAAAAGAGATGTCAGAGGAGTAGGATTTCTGATCTTTGCAGAAAAAGGAGGAAAAAATAAACACTGTAACGTGTTATCTTAGAAAGCTCAGCTGTAAAACAGATTCTCTTGATACGCTTGAAAGAACTTGAGTGCACCCCCAGGACACTTGCAGATGACAGAGCTGGGTAGAAGGGTGGATCTGCTGCAGGGCAAGAAAGCTCTGCAGAGGGATTTGGACAGGCTGGATCCATGGGCCAAGGCTGGTGGTGTGAGGTTTAATCAGGTAGAGTGCTGGGTCCTGTACTTGGGTCACAACCCAGCAGTGCTCCAGTCTGGGAGAGCAGTGTATGGGAAGCTGCCTGGTGGAAGAGGACCTGGTGTGGGTGGTCAGCAGCAGCTGAACATGAGCTGGGTGTGCCCAGATGGCTGAGAAAGCTGATGGCACCTGGCCTGGATCAGGAATAGTGTGGCAGCAGGCCCAGGGCAGTGACTGTCCCCCTGTGCTGGGCACTGCTGACACCACACCTCAAATTCTGGGGTCAGTTCTGGGCTGCTTATGACAAGAAAGACATTGAAACCCTCAAATGCTGTTCTTTAGACATCAAAAAGAGTTAAATTAGCTCTTGCCCTACAGGTTTCCTTTCTTTTTATTTTTTTTTCCTTTTTATTGCCCAAAAATATTCATCAAGTCTCTAGGCACCAAGTTGTAAACACTTTGGAGCAGCAACTTTATACTGATTGATTCTATGAAAGTCTTCCCTGCTTAGTAGGAATGCATTTAGGAAAGTGAAAAGCTCCTAATAAGTCTATTTTGTCTGCCCAGTTTGTTGGGATATCAGAATTGAGGACATGAATTCTGTTCCTGTCTGTATATTGGTTTTGTGAGTTACAAAGCACATATTTTGTCTTACCACTGAAATTATGAAAAGAAAACCACCCAAACCAACAGAAAATTACTGCACTAAATGACTACTGCATGGTAATAGCATAGTTGTAATCATACTGCCATGATCCTGGATTTTTAAATTTGGTTTCAGGGATATAATTTCCCTTTATTTCTTAATCACAGCTGACCTGTTTCATGGTCTGGTTTGTCTGAGCTGTTACTGCATCATCACTTGTAGATACGAAAGTGTTTAATTATTGCTAATGTTCACAAAATGTCTGGCTGTTTAAGATTAAACTCTCCAAACAGCTCCTTTCTTCTGGACTTCAGCATAATGTGTTTTGTCTGTGTGTGTGTCTGAGTACAGCAGGATTTCCCTAACCATTGCTGTTTAGTCTCTAAATTTTTCAATATTGTGGTTTGCTACTATATTGATTATCTTCTAGTTCAGTTCATGTACTGCTGCAGATAAATGTTGCTCTGTTTTCAGCCCCATATGATTCTTGCTCTGTCTACAGGGAACTACATTTAAATAACAACCTGTTACGAGTTTTACCTTTCGAGCTGGGAAAACTGTTCCAGTTACAGACTTTGGGTCTGAAAGGTACTGCTGCTTTTTTCTTGGTATTTGTGCTTGTTTAGTGATACTGCTGCTGAGCTGTAATGGCTGTAGTCTGCTAGTTCATAAAACGTTACTGATTAGCAATCCCAGATGTAGCTGCTCACTCCACATTTATAAATACTGTTACTTAGGGATTATTTAGAAAAATAACAGGTTTGGCAGAGCAGTGCCCATAGAAAGAGGTTTCCTTTTCTTTTTGCAGAGTGAGCAGAAGCTTTCTGTTGCTTGCATTGGGGTTGAATGCAGTTCTGCATTAACTAAGAAATAGTCTGTGGTTAACTGCGGTACATCTCCAGCCAGAAAGGGAACGTGCTTTGTACAGCTGCAGGGTACCGTGCTGTTTATGCAAGCAGCAATTTAAGTCTTTTCCCAAAATTTTTTTTTCCTCTGAACTGCATGGATTCTAGCTATAAAATTGCTGATCTTGGGGAATTTTGAGTCACCGAATCAGAAGTACTGAGAGATATAATACCTCTGAACACTGTTAAGTCTCAAAAGTCTGTGTATCTCCCCCTTAAAACAGGGCAGTTGCAGTGTGTGTTGTCCATGGCAACTTTTGCAGTCTGCTTATGTTTGGCAGATGGCAGGGTCTCTGCTGAGATCTGACTGTCAGATCAACTGCTGATAGATGTTTCACGCTGAGCAGAGGTGGCTCCTGTGTTTGTGCTCATCAGCTCTGCCTGTTGTACCAAACAAGTTCTTCGCTGCTCTTAGTCCAAGGACCACCCTTGGGGTGCTCAGTCCCAAGGCAGAATCAGCAGGGAATGTTGTTAAACTTCACTTGCGCTGTCCACACATCCAGGGTTTTGTGGGATTGAAGACTGAGATCTGAAACCCCAAAGCAGTTCATAGTAGATCTTGTCTCCAAGATGTCAGCTTTCAACACTGATATGCAAGTCTGTAATAGTTCTGTATGTTTTATGCAATATTCCTGTGAATTGGTTTGTAGGAAACCCACTTACACAGGATATTCTGAACCTGTATCAGGAACCAGATGGGACACGAAGGCTACTGAACTATTTGCTTGATAATTTGGCAGGTACTGCAAAAAGAAGTAAGTGATCATTCTTAAAACATTTATTTCTGCTGTGTAAAATAAATGTGATTATCACTTGTTGTATCTCTATTTTAAAATGTTCCCATAGTTTCGACAGAACAGCCACCTCCAAGATCGTGGATTATGTTGCAAGAACCAGACCGTACAAGACCAACAGGTACTGTAACACTTCAAGGATTTCTCATTTCTTCTATTTTCCTTTTAATAAAAGCTGTTGATCTTCACTGGAAAAAAAGTTAGTGCTTAAATTAACCAATTGTCTCTGCAGTACTGACCAGCCAGCTGAAGTCATTCTATCCCAACTGGAACACCTGTTCCAGATTTACCCATCTTTTACTCTAAAGTAATTTATTTTTAATTAACATCCCCCTCACAGGAATTGAAACTGTTGTCCACAATTAGTTAAATAGTGGAATTATAACAGGCTTGATTTAACATTTGTTGAAGAATAAAAAAAGTGGAAGCATTTGAGCATGATTTCCAAAAATCCAAAAAGTGTAGAATTGTTTTAAGCAACCAGGGTATCATCCTTGGTTCAGCATTTTTGTTGCTGTTGGGATTCAGGTCATGTTTAATTCTTCACTAATTTATTTTCCTGCATAAATTGTCTAAAATACAGCCTTTTCTATTTACTTGCACACCAAAAATCTTTGTGTATTTCTCAATTATTGCAGTGTCCTCTCTTTCAGGACTGATGTACATTACTTTCTCCTGTTATTAAGGTGATTGCTTCAAAGATCATGATGTTAATGCAGCTTCTATTTTGTTGTCACCTATTTGTTTTCAAAATGCTAGACTTTGACCCCAGTCAGCCCAAAATTCTTTTCCACAATTTTCTGTATCTTCAAACAATGGTCTTGTTTCTTTTTTCTATGTTTGAGAGGAGCTTACAAGTATCTCATTGTTGTACTACAAATTCTTAGAGTGCTTTTTGAAAAAAGAAAACAAACCCAGAAGCCCAACAGAACAACCCCCCAAATCCATGCTGCTGGATTATCTGTCAAGTTGCCCCAGACTGTCTCATTATTACTCCTGTTTCAAATTAATACAGAGAGGAGATATTTCTTGTCTTATACCTGAATGGCTTTTTGAGGTGGAAATATTTGGGGAGTTATTTTTCCTACACTTTTTCTTTGTGTGAAAGGATCCTTACCCTGCCTATGGATCTGTTAGAGTTTGTGGTGGCAATAATAAAGGTAGATTTTAAAGAACCTGATTGTAGACTTGCAGACCTTTGTGTAGCTGGCAAATATAAGTGTTCAAATACACTTAGTTCATTCTGGGCTTTTCACAGTACAGCACCACTTAGCATGAAACACATTTGTCTGCTCTTTACTGCCTTAACCATATAAGGGGGATGTTTGTTTCCTAATTAAATGCTAGAAGACAGCTGCCATAAGTCCAAACATGTAATTTGTCTCCCGAGAAGAACTAACAATTTTTTTTTAGCACAGATACACATGCTGTGTTTTGGTTGAAACAAACGAAGTGTGAATTGATAAATTCGCACAAGACAAAAGTCAAGAACGTAATTGTATCTTTTTCTTAATCTATCAGTGTGTAAGTAAAATTATTGTTCTGCAGCCTTGTTCTCTGTCATGTGTTACAACGTCCTCTGTGACAAATACGCCACCCGGCAGCTATACGGCTATTGTCCATCCTGGGCCTTGAACTGGGAATACAGAAAAAAAGCCATTATGCAGGAAATACTGAGCTGCAATGCTGACATCATAAGTCTGCAGGTAAGAAATACACCATTATTTCTTTTCTATTCCCATGTGCTGGTTTCTTCACATTAAGTGTATTTACAGTAAACGGTCTGTTTTTAAAACCTTCTGCAAACAAAAGAAAAAAGAAGTGATGTTTAGAACATTATTTGTTGCTTGACATCAAAAGAAGGCTCTCAGCCCCCGCAGTTGGAACGGGAACCAGCAGCCCCTGATCAAAGCAATGTTCGTGGGGGTGTCTTTGTGCCTCTGTGTGTATGTGGGGCTGTAATTGACACATTTTCAAATAAGAGGCTTGAGATAATCATAACTCCAGGGATTACAGAAATTAATTTGTATTTTCTTAAAATAGGGATATTGCTCTTGAATTTGCATTCTCTGATGTACTTAATTCTTCGATATTTTTTTTTCCCCCCCCTTAAGTCTAATTTGAAAGTGATTTACATTTCTGAAGAGTCTAAATAATATCTGTCTTCTGTATTTTGCTAACAGTCCATTCATGCTGTGCTGCCTTAACTTTACAGGAGGTTGAAACAGAGCAGTACTACAGTTTTTTCCTGGTAGAATTGAAAGAACGTGGCTATAATGGATTCTTCAGTCCAAAATCTAGAGCTAGGACAATGTCAGAACAGGAAAGAAAACATGTTGATGGTTGTGCAATATTTTTCAAAACAGAAAAGTAAGTGATGTGGTTTGCTAAACCCTCTGTTGTCTATTGCTGTCTTTTACATAATTTCTCAGGTTGCTCTATAGCTCAAACAGTTTGGCTTTAACTGCCCTTTTGTAGCCAGGCAGGGTTTCATACGGAGCATTCCTACCCCTGGAAAGAGTGGTTTTTACGAGAGAGATCATTCTGTGTGGAACTAGCAATAAAAAATTTAACCTTGAAGTTTTGTTTAAGTTGAATGGGATTTCATTCTGTTTGAGCAGTGCTGGTTGGGAGTTCACTAAATTATACTTCACTTCTTGAGTGTATGTGTCCCAGCCATTGGGTGGTAATAATAGAAAATGAAGGAAATAATGAAAAATGAAGCAGATTTTCTTGCCTTTTTTTTTTTTTTGAGTAAAGGAATTTATAATCCCCCAGACTGCTGAAATAAGGCCTCAGATGACATGGACTTTTTGATGCATTAGCCTTTGGTAAAGTAAACAACAAGGTATCACTGCACACTTCTGTAAAAAAACCCTATTCCTTTAAGGACTTGCTGGTTGTGTCATACTGCACTTGGACAACTTTGGATGTGTTGGTAATAATGTCCCTTCCTGCTTCCATTCCTGTGTATCCACAAGTAAATGCAGGTGCCAGGTTTGATACGCAGTGGCTTGGAAAATTATTTAGTCCCTCTCTGTTAAATCTGCATATTTGAACTAGAACAGATGCAGACTTAGAAAGAAGCGTGGCTTTTCTAAAATACTTCTCTCTCAGCAAAATCTTTTAATTGTAACTGGGGTACTATAGATGACATGAAAATTTCTAGGAAAACTCTGTCCCTTGATTTCGGTTTAGGATTTTATGAAATGATGTGACTGGCTGAGATTTTCACATCATAAATGTGTTTGAGCTTTAATTAAAAGGAGAATTAACGATAATGATTTCCTACTGTATCTGGCTGCTAAAAAAACATTTACATGATGTTTTTCTTTCAGATTTACTTTGGTTCAAAAGCATACTGTTGAGTTCAATCAACTAGCAATGGCAAACTCAGAAGGTTCAGAGGCTATGCTGAACAGAGTTATGACAAAAGATAACATTGGAGTTGCTGTTCTGTTAGAACTGCGAAAGGAATTGATAGAAATGTCATGTAAGTCCCATTTCATTAATTTTTTTAATAGATGGTATTTTGTAAAAGAAAAAAAATACTTTTGTCATAGTAAACAAGAGAAACTAGGTTCTGGAGGTGGATGTAGCTTTGCAGATTGTGTGTTCAGACAAATTTATTTCAAAAGAGGATTTTGGGGAAAAGTCGTATTGCTTAAATGCTGAAGTGCTTTTTTTTCTTCCCCACTTGTATTTTTTAAGGAAAAAAAAAATATAAAGACTTGAGTTTGAGTGATTTTGTTGTATGGTTTTGGCTTTTTTTTCTTAAAGTTATGTACAAGTATCAAAGAATCAGGTGCTGTTAGTTGTGTGTTTCTGGATCCTGTACCTGCATCATTTTTACTTACTTTCTTTACTGTCATGCTTATACAACCTGTTTGTTCTGCCCTGTCATTCGTAATTTAGGAAATGTAAATTGGCTTTATAAGTATCACAGTGGGAACCTACTCAACCTGTGTTCATATTTATCCAAATGATATTTTATTAATTCAGATGGTAGCAAACAAGCCTTTCAAGAAACACTTCTAGCAAGAGAGGTAACTTGGAATGTGGATAACAGAATTCAGAGCTCGCTGCCTAATAAGATATGAAGAGAGCCTGTTTGCTATCATAGCCTGAGGAAAGCTGCTGTAATTTTTTAGAACAACACTATTTGCCTGTAATTAGGATTATCTGTTACTTATGTTAATTTTCAGTGAATACAAAAGCATTACATGTAACAAGATAGTCTGTTAATGGTCTTGAATGTGAAATATCATTCCTAATGCTTTATATCAACTAAAACACTTGTTAAATGTAAGAAGAGTTATCTGACGCTCTTCATTCAAATGGTATTAACCCTCTTGAAGTCATACTGGTATTTTATTTTTTTTGTCCCCTCAAACATTTTGCTTAAATTTATGTAATAGTGTTTCCTGTTGCTGACTGATTTTAAATAAATGACTGGTTTTAAATTTTAGCTGGAAAGCCACATCTTGGGATGGAAAAGCAGCTAGTTCTTGTAGCTAATGCACATATGCATTGGGACCCAGATTATTCTGATGTGAAGCTGGTTCAGACTATGATGTTCCTGTCCGAGGTAAAGAACATTATTGATAAAGCTTCTCGTAGTCTCAAACCTGGTGTTTCGGGAGAACTTGGAACCATTCCACTTGTACTGTGTGCAGATCTCAATTCTCTACCAGACTCTGGTAAGAGTTCTATTTCTTATTCTTTAGCCTGTTTCAAGTGTGTAACAATTGAAGTTTTTCAACTTAGAGAATGCATTGTTTGATAATATAAGCTCTAGAGGTACTAAGGGAAGAGAAGGAGGAGAGAGAAAGTAGAACTGTTTCATTTGTGAGTGACCTTACTGCCTGTTCTGTAGTATAGCTGTGTCTGGTCTTTCAGAAGCATTTCCACTGTGATTTTTTTTCCTCTTTGTTCCTGTATTTTAAAATATCTTCCAAAAAAACCTGAAAACATGAGTTTGTTGCTGATAATTGGGTTTTCTTCATTTTAAGTGTGAAAAGATAATTTTTTACCTTTAAATTTGCTACCATACAATAATTTTCTGTAATGTTTTAGAACTTTTAACATTCAACACATCCCCTTCAGAATGGGACTTTTCAGAGGTCTTTACTAACATGGAACCTTGTTTCTATAAAGTGCAAGAAAAGAACACATTCAGTGACTGCCACCTTGGCTTTCTCAGGTACCCAGCTGAAATGCTGTACTCAAGAGCCATCCTTCCTTCTTACTGCTGGTTGTTCAATATAATCTCCATTCTTGGTCCCCTACCTTCTGGCCTCGTCTTGGCAACTCTTAACATCTGTTATGGTTTTAAGGAACAGTTCTTGCTCAGCAGTAATGGGAATGTGATTCTTTTTGATCCCAGGAAGGCCACTATCACTAGTGGTGATTGCAGTGACCAGTTCATGTATCTGGTTGTGTCCTCAGAACAACTAACTGCTTCTTTTGCCTTCCAGAACTTTAACACAGCTATTCTGAAATTGAGGCACAATCATAGTTTTCTGTGGCACACATCTAATCATCTGTTTTTGCAGCCTCTTTAAAGTTAACTTCTTTAGAAGCAGTGTTTCAGAAGTTGGCTTTTTTGCAGCACTTTAGCTGAAGAACATTGAATGGCAGGACCTGACCATTAAAGCAAGAAGAGGCAGCCAATAACTAGTATTGACAGAATTTTACTTCTGATTTTTTTTCATCTTCCCCTCCCTAATCTATTCCTCATTAACCTTCTCATTTTTTCTAATCAAAGCATGTCTCTTTGTTCTAGGTGACATTTGCTCTTCATATACGTATACACTGCCCTGCGATATTTAAAAAGAACTACTGTTGATTGTAGTGTGTATTGTTAAGATTTTGCTTATATAAAGCCTAAAGTTGCACGTCTGACTTCAAGTACCTACACACACTTACTTGCTGAATGCTTGTTAATACCTTCTTCTTTGTAATGTGTCTCCTCATAGGTGTTGTTGAGTACTTGAGCACTGGTGGAGTGGAAACAAACCACAAAGATTTTAAGGAACTGAGATACAATGAAAGTCTTACTAACTTCAGCTGCAATGGAAAAAATGGGACAACAAATGGAAGAATTACACATGGTTTCAAGTTGAAGAGTGCCTATGAGAATGGTCTAATGCCTTATACAAATTACACATTTGACTTCAAGGTGAGGACTTGTGTTTTGGAAAGTTTTTCATTTTGAAGTGTAACTAAAGTGATTTGCTCTATGAAGTTGTTATATAAGTTAATCTGTGTAGCTAAGTTCACCAAGTTTATACTTAAAACATAGCAAACTAGAATGCCCAACACTTCAGTCTCCTAAAAACCATCTTATTCTTTTTAGTAACTTACAACAGCTTTGCAAGAGTTTGGGTGCTCTTAGCCTTCCCTGTAAACAGTAAGAGTTTGTGTTTTAATACTCTGAGCTAAATGACAGGGGCACTTAAGGTGTCAACTGCAAGGAAATAATCCATGGTGCTTCTGGAAAACTCTCAGTTTTTTGTTGCCCAGGGAAAACAAAGATGGTTTTTTTCTTCTTTAAAATCAGCTAAATGTGATTAGAAGCTCTGTAGGAGGTTGGAAATTGAAACCCATGGAAGCATAGCAGAAGTGATAAAGGGTGGTCTTTTCTTTTGTCTTCCTAATCTATATTGAGCATCCCACGGGATATAGGAAGAAGAAATCTCCTAAACTGATGATGTGCTTTAGAGAAGGAATGGGATATTTCATTACTCTTAACACTGGGCTCACCTCTTGTTTGGAAGAATAACTTGGGACAAGAATAAATTACTAACAATAATCTTTTTTCCTCTCTGTTTTAGGGTATTATTGATTACATCTTCTACTCCAAACCTCAGCTAAACATACTTGGCATTCTTGGACCTTTGGATCATCATTGGTTAATAGAGAACAATATAAGTGGTTGTCCACATCCACTCATCCCTTCTGACCACTTCTCACTTTTTGCACAACTGGAGCTTTTGCTGCCTTTCCTGCCTCCTGTAAATGGAATCCATCTCCCTGGCAGGAGGTAGTCAAATACATTTTAGAGGGCAACCTCAATCTAACTTGTACAATTGTAAAATCTGAATATAGAGGAGTGAGGTATGGCCAACAGGGATTTTTTTTCTTAATAATCTTAATCTTAAATCTAATTATTTGCTAAAGACATAGTAAAAGCCAGGTGCTATCAACAGACACAATTCTGAGCCCAATATACTTTGTATACTGTTCCACAGTGATTGGTGCATTTGCACCTTTCTTTAATATGTTACAATTAACCTTCCTGTTTCTTTTCTCCAGCGTGACATTTTCATGCCTTGAAATAGGGAATTGTTATACAGTGTATTCTCTTTGCACAGTTATCTGTAGCACTACTTTTTTGAGGCCAGTAGGAACATCCACAGAACATTCTCCGTACTTCACTCCCTCCTTTTTCAGACTTGTTTGTAAAATATAGAATTTGAATTTAGCCTTTATTGATTGTATATGAACAACAGAAAACGTGATTTATGAGATTTTGTACTTTAAAAAAAAAAAAAAAGAAAAACCAGATTTGGAAAATGATTGTATTGTAAACTAAGGCTAAATTTTTATCTGTTTTCATGTGTTATAAAGGCCAGCGTGTAAAAGAGGTTGTCACAGGTTTTCTCTGCTAATGATTTGCACTGTTAGGGTTTTGTTAGCCCTTTTATACTACTTTTTAAGTTCAATTGAGAACGTTGCTTTCAAAATCCAAACCTATAAAATCTTAATGTCTTACAGAGATAACGAAATACATTCTATTTCTGATTAAAAAAAAAAAAGAGGCATAGAGTTCTCACAGAACAGATAAGCTGAGCAGTGAATATAAGTAGACCTGTATGGATTAAACGTTATTGCTGATGTGTATACACTCAGACATTTTCTCATCTCTTAACTTTTGAAGTAAAATCTAGGGATACTTGTGTACAGCTTCTTCATTTCTGTTTTAAATATTTGTCCTATCTCCACTGTGCCTGCTTAAATTTGTTCTCAACTAGCACTGCCTGTGCATGCAGAGAGATCCTGTGCATCCTCTTTTATTTTTTTAAATAATGTTAACACTTGTGAAAATTTTATGAAGATACTTTTGTATAAGCTGTGGCATCTTTTTTTCCTTTGTGAAGCATTGAATATCACACTTTGGAACATGTTCAGGTTATGGGTACACAGTTTCTAGCTTCTAACGCCCATGCACTGCTTCTTTCAGTGTCATTGCACAGTGCCGTTTTTCCCACTAAGAGTTACTATCATGTGGATTCTCTTTCATTTGTGTGTTCCTCAGTTTCTGAAAGTATAATTCCTTGAAGATAAAAACCTAGCCCTACATTTTCTATTAATGAAGCAGTGTAAAATAAATGCATTTTCAATACAGGTCCCAAAGACAATTCTTCAGATCATATTTTAAAGTGACCAAGTCTTATTTTAAAGTGTCAAGCAAGACCGAAGTTACAGTGTACCCTCAGTGCCATTTGTGTCATGAAGCCAAGTATATAACAGCTTACAAGTTTAACTTGTTAATTTGTATCTTAAAAAGGAGAATTCATCATCTCCTTCAACTAATACAACTTGAATAATCAAATGTAAAAAAAAAAAAAATTAATAATGGAGATAGAGCTTGGTCTTAAACAGCTTTTGTTTCAGCTGCGGGCAGGGAAGCAAAAGGACACTGAGCATTAAGAGAAAACTTTCTAAATATTGTGAATTTTTTATATATAAGAGAGTGAATTGGTAATAATGATTCAAAATTTTATTGAAAAGTAGTCAGCACGCAAGTGTGCTCAAACCGTTCTGTTTTAAGCTCAAAGTAAAAATTACAAACAGTTCGGATGTGTAAAATGTACATTTTAAAATTTCAATACGAGGAATTTTGATCTTGAATCCTTGTCTGGGACCTGATCTCTTGGGGTTATCTTGTTTTGGTTTTAGTTGTAAAAACACCAAACATGTCCAGTTTATAATCAGTACATTGAAATGCTGGTAGTGTTGCTGTAGTAGATTTAATGCGTAGTGTTATTTTTTTTCTGTTTGTTTTTTGGGGTTTTTTTGTAAAGTGTGAATAAAAGGTGTTTTACTCATGTTTCCTTAATGATGTCTTGGTAATGTACATCATGACAATTTCCAGTAATGATGAGCCAATTTAGCTTGTCAGACTAAGCAAACTATTTTTCTTTTCTGATATCTGGATTGTGTAAGGAGTCCAGAAAGCTTTACAGAAGGGGAAGGGAAGCACTTACTCATTTTGTATTTTTTTAGAGGGGGATAATTTACTTTAATAGATGCTGGAGCTTGAGTGCACTTGTTAGATTCTAAAGGTTTGAGCTTTATCCAGTATGTGTTCTCCTCTATTGCTTAGTCTTAAAAAATATTTGAATTTATGACAGCATGTGAAAATATGGCCCCTTGTGCTTTTGGAGACACAACTGTTCCTGCTTAGTCACCTTATGGTCTAAGGGTCCATTTGAATAACTATTTCCTCCAGCTTTTATAGTAGTCCATCAGGTCCTGATTGAAAACCCTCTGAATCCATTGAAGACACTACTTTGACTTCACTGGGTTTTAACTGGACTGCAGCTGTGACTCGGGGGCAAGGAAGGAAGGAGAAATGTTTTGAAAATAGGAAAAGACCAGATGGCACCAAAACAGAGCTGAGATAAACTTTGTCAAACAATCTTTCAAAGAAAATACATTCTTGTGTCAAACAAATCTAACTCAAAAGTCTCAATTTCCAGCTATAACATAGAATAAGGCAATAAACCGTGTCTTCACAAAATCAAAATGTTTGCTTCATAGTTTTTAACATGAAATGGTTATTTGCAATATTTTTATTCGAGGTGGTTTTGGGTGTTGCCATAATGTACCTTCAGTGTTCTTGTTGTAAAAGCACATACAGCAAAAGTCACAGAACATCCTTGGGGTTGAAAGGATTTATTTAGGTAAGACCAGGCTTTTTTCCACTTAAAGTACACTCTGCCATATCTTTTCTAGTTTTATTTACATTTACCAAGAATTCTGGGTGTGAAAGTGTAAATTGAACTACACCTTTAACTAAAACAATTGTTTAGAGTACAAGACTAATACCACAAGTTACTGCTTTTAACATAACACAAGCAGGGGGGGAAAGAGCATATAAATTGGTGTGTGTTGTAATTATTTTGTCCTTTTAGCAGTTTTAAAGGTAAATTTGGCTATCATTTGACTGAACCAGTTTTAAGAACATTGTGTGCATCTTTGATGTAACTTCAGCAAATCTCTCAAGGTTGGGTTTTTTTTTAGAGCAGGCTTAGAAAATAGCTTATGCTTTGCTTTTTCAACCACACAAAACCTGTATGATAGACAAAACAATTGCAACACCATTGTGGGGGAGGGGGAAAAAGAAAACTAATTACACTGTAAAACTTTGAAAAGTTCAGTTAACCGCTTCAGTAGCAAAGCCTTTCTCATCCAGCCGGACACAGTATTTTTTAGTATGTTAACTGCTATTCTTTTCTTTTGGTTGCTTAAATTTGTAACACTTAAGTGTCTTGGTATGTTTAAGTAGTGTCTAAAATAGAATATCTTAGTCTTTATTCACAGTACTTCTGTATAATGTGTAATGCACTGGACTAACTCTTGTTTACCATTCATGTAACAAAAACCAGCACATTATCTGCACTAAGCTCAAAGAATGTTGCATTTGTCTATAGGCAGCTCTTCAATAAGATAAATGGGAAACTGAATATGGTCTGATGGTAAACAAGGGCTTTTACTGTTCTCTTCAGTGGAACTTTCTTCTTGGTCAAATTTTAACTAGTTAGTATTATATTTATATACAGGGTCTTCTTTTTCTTTACCAATGTATTTTCCTACTCATAGCTGACCAATAAATCCAGTATCTGTTTCAAACCTTCTTGAAGTCTAATTCATATTTTAACTTGATTCCTAAAGTTCTTCCTCAAGAGTTACACATAAAGCCAAAGTGAGTGAAGTGTGTCATGGGTATAATGAAAGCAGAAGGAACTTGATAATCCCAGAAAGATCTTGCTGTACTTCCTATCACTTTCTAGATCTGCACACCAGAAATCTGCTCGAGTCAGTTTGGTTTGGATTGCATAGTGAAGGCATGATCAGTAATGCTTCCAGAGCTTGTGGAGAACCCTGTCCAAACTTACTCAGAGCTCAACCCCTTGTCTTCATAGCTGGCCACGCTCTGACCTTCCAGCTCAGTCTGTAAGGTCAGCTGTGCAGTGGCAGTTTTGTCTCGGCCCTGTACACCCCGCTCCTTCCTTCCTCTTACTGCTCCAGAAGCACAAACAGCAGGAAGAGATTCAAATACTCCATTAATTTACTATGGGAGGGGAACAAAGTGAAGACTTTTTCCATCTTCTTTTTCAGGAATGAGATTGAGCAAACTCTTGCCTTTGGTGTATTTTCATACCACGTTCCTTCTCTGCGGGTGGTGCCTCTGTCTCAGTGTCTGTGTAACGGTGCAGCCTCACCACGTCTGGTGTGATGTTCCCATCACTGGCAGCAGCAAACGTCAGACACCTGAGCACATGTGTGTGTGTAGCACTGAAGCACCCAACACCTCTCCTGGCGCTACTGCCCTCCTCAGAGCCCATGTTCAGTATGTTGGTGCTGCTTTGCTATGAGATACATTATCTAGTTCAGCGTTCCCATAAATACCACAGGCCCCAGCATGTTCAGCTTGTTTATGGGGTTAAAATGTGCTGTCTTGAAGCAGCTGTAAGTCCCCAGCAGTGTGATGAGTCCATTGCAGGCCTAGCAATGATTTCTCTTTGGTTTTGTCTTGTGGGTGAGATGTTAATTCCCATCACATTTGCAGGATTGCCACTAGATGGTGTGGGAAACACAGGCTTCAGCTGCACACAGCCTGAACCTGTTTCGGTGCCATGCACAAAGTATGGCTTGTAGAATTATTCTTGAGAATATTTGTGGAAATTCAGGCCCCAGGGATGAACCTTTTCTAGTGGCAGCAGTTGGTTTGGTAACATCTATGCCAGTTAATACTGGGTTTATAAATCCAGCTGTTACGATGGGAATGAAAAGGACCTACTTGTTCCTCGGTGACAGAATCATTCACTAGGGCCTTCCCTTGCTGCATTAATCTACTTAATGTTATGTTTTCAGATGGGTACAGTTGTTATTTGGTTCCAGATTGGAGTTTACAAGCTCTTAAATAGTATCTGCAAACCTGCCATGTAAGTATGGGGAGAGCTGTTTGTAGGGAAACTTCCAAAATTAACAGGGAGGCCAGTGTCCTTGTCAGAGAACATAAAGAGAAAACAGCATCTCTCCCTCAAAGGCAAAGGACTGAGCTGAGCTTGTGTCCTGTCGTCCTCAGCCAGGTCAAAGAAATCTTGTCTTTCCTTAACTTGCAGTAAAATAACTGCAGCTATTTTAATAGAAGTGACTGCACAATCTCTCTGGACACACCCTGGTTACTGGTCCTTCATGACCAGAGCCCTGTGTCCCCTGGCTATTCAGTGATAGAAAAAAGTTGGATTTGGGCCTTTTAGGGTGAGAATTTCCCAAATGAGAGCAGTTGATTGTGTGGCTTGTCTGTTCTCCTGGCACTGGTGAAGCAGAAGAACCTTAAAACCTGTGGAATTGAGCCCAAAGAGAGAGAGGAAAGGAGGAGAAACAAAAGGTAAGTGGAAAGGACAAGACTACGCCAGGTACATGGAGTGACCTTTTGGGAAAAGCCATACTTCACTAAAGGTGCGTGTTCTGGTTATTTTCTTGCTTTTCATCCTCCCTTCCTAACCCAAAGGCAGTAATTGTTTGCTTTCTAAATGTTCCCTTACTCTGTATGGTAGGCAGTAAATCTAATTCAGCTAATTATAGGGATCTTTGGTACACTTGAGTATTTTCTTATTCCAAAATAAGCCTAATGTTCTCACAGATTATCAGCTTTTAAAAGATAAGACAGTATATTTTCGTTAAATCTTCCTGGCATATCAGTGGACAGTACTGATTTATTTAAAAAATGCTAGATGTTTATTCTAAAAAAGCACACAGTACAGAAAATAAAAACATACATACCCTCCTCCTGGGTTTTAGCGGCCACTGAGATTTAAGTAACACATCAGTCACTTGATGAGGCTACACCTTTTTTCTTCTAGTTTAAGTTTTCTCTGCAGTTTTCTGGGCTCTGGGAACACGCCAGGCTCCAGTGGCTTGTGAGTGTTCTTCATGGCCAGCGTGGTAGTGGGGTGCTGGGAACCAAGTTCTTGCTACACTTGTGCACTCATGTGGGACATGGGCTGCATGTGCTGCCAGCCATGGAACAGCTGCTGCAGTCTCAGAAATATGAATTACTGGTTACTGTGCAAAGGGAACCATTGAAGATATAGTGAGTATTTGCATTGGTTAATACCTCTGAAAACTGAGCTCCAGGGAAAACCTCATCCCACCCTACAGCTCTCTGGAAGGAGGCTGCCCTGGTGGGGGTTGGTCTCTTCTCCCAGGTAACCAGCGACAGGACAAGAGGAAATGGTCTGTCAGGAAAGGTTTAGATTGGATATTAGCTTTCCCTAGAAAATTTCTTCATGGAAAAGGTTGTCAAGCATCGAAACAGGCTTCCCAGGGAAGCAGTGGAGTGGCTGTCCCTGGAGGGGTTTAAAAGGCCTGTATCCATGGCACCTGGGGACACGGCGGGCCTGGCAGCGCTGGGTTAATGGCTGGACAGTTTTCCAGTGAACAATAACAACTACACCCAGTAAAAAGTCTACATGCATTGCTCAGTGAGAGAAAATCAAACACGCTTATCCTTCAACTGCTCTTTGATTTTCAGTTTCTGACTTGACATATTTATGTATTTTCATGTCCTTTGCAGTGTTTTCAGTTGGTGTGTGAGGCAGCTGGAGGTTTTTAGTGCCTTAGCTGCCCTCTGAGAGGCTGTACGCCTGTGTTAGTGGGGGCTGTGCCTGCTAATGCTCGCAGATAGTAAACTAGGAGTATTTCTAGTGTAAGTTGAGGTAATAGACTACAGGAAGAGTTGGGATTACCCTGTGTAACATTTTCTCCCTCAGGTGGAATAATTTATCCACAGACCAGTGAGGGAAGAGGGAGAGCAACAAAAGGTAGAAATTTGGGTCTTGGCCCAAGACAGCCCACAGGAAATTTTCCATTGAGTCCACTGGGCTTTCACTGGGAAAACATAATCAGGAGTACAGAAAAATGAAGTTACCACGTGTGCATGTGGAACAGGCTGTCTTCTCTGAGACCTGTCCTAACCCCCTGAAGCCCTGCAGGCACAAGGGCAGTGTTTGACCTGTGGCACCCAACACAGGATTCACATTCCACTGAACTGAGTTTGCATTTTTTGCTGGGTCCGGTGCCGAGTCTCTGGCATGGCTGTACAATTTAATTAAGCTTTCAATTTGATGGTGTGAAAACTGCAGTTTCAACTTGTTACATCATCCTCAGGAGTCAGCCAACCTTTCCCTTGCATTTGTCCCTGTATTACTCATGTCCTGTAGAAACTGGTGAAATGAATAAAGGGCCACCTGGCACTGCAACACATGTTCCTCTTTTACCTCTGTGATTCTTTGCTGGCTCTGAAAAATCTGTTTCTATATAATTATTTTTTTCTTGTATGTTTGGCTAATCTTACAAATCTTCTTCCCCTAAGTAGGAACGATTCCCATTCTGCAGAAAGCAGAAATAACTCCAAAAGCCAGCAACTTGCTGAATGTCCTGGGTGTCTGGGTGGTGGAGCAGGTCACACCTGCAGTCCCCAGCTCGGACTCTGGGATTGGTTCTACTCCCTCTTGTCCTGCAGGTGAGATCTCATCCCATGAGCTGAGGGACTTCAGAAAGGGTAAAACTACCCAGCATTCAGGCAGATCAAATGGTCTGAGGAGGGTACAGAGCCATGGCCTTGTCCTGCCTGGAGTTCCTGTCCACAGCAGGATGAGCAATGTGTCCTCAGTCTGTCAGGTGGGCTGGTTCCCTCCTGTCCCCAGGAAAAGGAATGCGTGTGGTGCAGTGCTTTGTTTTCACAGTGATTTTAGAAGTACTGTACTGCTGGCCTGGAACACTCTGTACAAGGTTCTGAGAGCAATGACTTCTTAAATATATCTGCAAAGGCCCTGATCCATAAAGATACGTAAGTCTGTGTTGTCTGTTGAAGTACAATGGAGCTGAGAGACCTTGGGAGCTCGTGTGGGTCAGGATGTGAGTACTTGTACCAGGAGCAGTAAAATCTCAGAGTCCAACAGTTTTATTGTGGGCCGAGAAAAAACACTTTCCTAAAAAAGCCCAAACTGCCATGTAAATGTGATGTTGATACTGTTGGTGAGAAAGGAAAGAATTCTAATAAAGGCTA
The DNA here is from genome assembly GCA_013400235.1 of Oriolus oriolus. Taxonomy (NCBI): domain Eukaryota; kingdom Metazoa; phylum Chordata; class Aves; order Passeriformes; family Corvidae; genus Oriolus; species Oriolus oriolus. The sequence continues at coordinate 36,251 of VXBT01014143.1, forward strand.
ATTACAGTGTTTGGTTTGATAGCTGGGACCTCACAGCCCCTACAGGTCTCGGAGTCTGACAAAGTGGGACAGGCCATTGCTATTCCTGGAAGAACACGGAAAATAGAAACAATAAAAACATTTTGAATTTCCTTTTGAAATTAAATTGCTAGAATTGGTATTAGATGCAACAAAATGTGGTGGGGCGGCTTGGGGAGGGTTTGTTTCTTTGTAAATTTTGGCAACAAATACAAAAATGAGTGGCTTCAAACTGACAGAGGGCAGAGTTAGATTGGATATTAGGAAGAAGTTCTTCCCTGTGAGGCTGTGGCATAGGCTGCCCAGAGAAGCTGTGGCTGCCCCATCCTTGGAAATATTCAAGGTCAGGTTGGATGGGTCAGGATGGAGCGGTCTGGTCTAGTGGAAGGTGTCCCTGCCCATGGCAGGGGGGTGGAACAAAATGATCTTTAAGGTCCAAACCATTCTATGATACTATGAAAATCTTGAATACAATGGGCATCACAAATTTTGCTAAGCCTAATGGGGTGATATTTAAATGGTGACATGTTTTCCTTTCTATCCTGTATCCTTTGCAATGAACTGTAGGAAGGGGGCTTCATCTTTGGGCACAGAATCCAAAGATTGCTACTGCCTGTCTGAGATCACAAGGTAATTCTCTGTTGCCAGCATTAGCCTCAGTGAGACTTTTCTCTCAGAATCCTGTTGTTGAAGACAGTGAAATTTAATGAAGTGAACCGATGTGCTCGGAGCAGCTGCACTGCCCTTGCTGTCACATGCAGTGCCTTGTGCCTTCTGGCCAGTTGTGCCAGGAGCGCTTTTACGCGTCAGAAAAATGTGCAGAGATTATGGACGTTTGTCAGCATCTTCCTACTGAAAAACAAAACCCTGGAAAAGGTTATACTGGGTGCCCTAGCCTCAACCTCCTACCTCCATGGCAGCTCCCACCTTGGAGCACCTGGTGCAGTGTCTGCCAACCTGGAGAGTGAACTCTGTTCCAAAATCCTGAGGATTTTGCTCCTTTTCTTCCTTGTTGCAAGACCCAATCTCTTCTGCTTTCTTTGGTGGTATAAACCATCCCTCCCATTATCCCCCCAACACTCCCCTGTAATACCACTGCTGGCTTTTGGATTCAGCTATTCACATGTTTTTCTGGTTAACACTATTGTACAGTTATATAATTGATTTGGTTAATTATGCTTAGAAAAGGATTTCAGGGTGGAGACACAACCAGCTCATCTGCAGCCAGTTTATTGTGCGGCTCGTTCCCTTCTTGAGAAATTGTTGATCTGAAGCTTAGCGGCAGCAGAGAAAGGAAACTTTCATTTTCTGCTTTTAAAATGACAAGGAGAGGGTTTTGCTGAGCGCTGTAGCATGAATCAGTTGTCACTTTGGTCTCCAGGACTTTCTAGAGCAGGCAATACTTTATTATTCTAAGGGAAGAGAAGACACTTTGCAATAGATCCTGCTATTTGCTTGTTTCTATAAAAAGACTGGGAAGGGGAGGTGGGGAGGAATCTGTTCTAAATCCAGCTGTTACCAGCTCAGCCCTTCAGGGAAGCACAACGCTTAATTTCTCTTGTATTTCTTTGACCCAGTTAGCATTGCACAAATGTTCCTGATCACAGGGCTGTCTAATCCTCTCTTGAATCCCACTGAATTTTATCTTGTTGACATCCTGCAGCAATTAATTCCAGGAGCTGACCCTGCACAGCAAGGAGGCTGGTTTGTTTTCTGTCTGTGTGCCCTTGTTCCAGCAAACCAGGTTTGAGCAGAGGCAGCATGGAGGGTCAACACAGAACCTGGCATCTGAGGCAGGGATGCCACCATCCCTCGAGGGCTGGGGATGCCTCACACCCCACCACACCTGAAGGAAAGCTGAACATTAACTAAGCAGCTCAAATGTCACCACAGCTTGGCCGTGTTTTGTGTCCCCTTGTAGTGCCTGAAGGAACAGGTGTTGGGATGTTTTGGAAAGTGCTGGGACTGAACCAGGCTGGGAGCAGCAGCAGAGTCCCCGCTGCAGCCTCTCCAGCCCATCCCCACCAGCTCTTCTGGGCAGGAGCAGGAACTCACCTGCAATATTTGTACCACCAAACTCTTCTTACCTGCAAACAGTGCCAGTGGTTAGACACCCATCTGTCCTCAGCTGGGGTCCGGAGTAGGACCTGGATGTTTCTGGATTCAAAGCTGGGCATGATCAGCCTGTGCTTGTATTTGCTTCCCCTAAAAACCAGGTGTATTTTTCACTGTTTTTCACAGCTGGCTCTGCTGTGAGCAAGAACCATGTGCACTTTCCTTTGCTCTTTGTGCAAATCAACCTCAATCTGAAGCTCCCAGCTCATCCCACTAATGAGGCTGGAGTGGCTCAGCAAGTCAGGGGATGGCCACTCTGTGCATTTACACAGCCCCCAGCTGAACAGGGCCTGGTGGGAGGCTGGCACTGCTAAACCATGAAGGGCATTTGTGAGCCAGCGTCACAATTTATTCTGTGCAGTTTTTGATGCTTCTGTAGCCTGACCTGAGGGGGAATGTGAAGAACATCTGGAGCAAATTTGGTGTTTCTTGTGTAATTGCTTTGGAGCCTGGACACTTGAGATGTGGCATCTCCCTGTTCTGCAGCTGAGGTAGCGTAGCTCAGCCAGTGCTCATTGAGTGAGCTGGAAAAATATAAAAACATAAAATAGAATAATTAAGGTTGGAAGAGCCCTCTGAGATCACTGACTTCAGCGCAGCACTGCCAAACCCTCTGCTAAACCATGTCCCCAAGTGCCACATCTATGTGGTTTTTTAACACTTCCAGGGACAATGATTCCACCATTTCCCTCGGCAGCCTGTTCCAGGGCTTGACAACCTATCCAGAAATTTTTCCCAATATCTAATCTAAACTTCTCCTGGCACAGCTTGAGGCCATTTCCTCTGGTCCTGCCACTTGTTACCTGGGAAGAGAGACCAACCCCTGCCTGGCTACAGCCTCTTTTCAGAGAGTTTTCGAGAGCAGCCCAGCACCTCTGGTATAAATCATTTTCTCTCCCACACACTTGCCATCCAGGAAAAAATAACAAAACATTCATCTAAGCCCAGCTGACTTGCAAATGTCACACCGTGCTGCCAGCTGAGATGCGGCAGTGTCCCTGCTGGCCTCCTCTGCTCTCACCGTGCGTGACCACCTGCTCCGCAGAGCGGGGATTTGCTGATCCCAAGGGACAAAGCCACTGCAGGTGTGTGAGGCACAGGCAGATAAAGCCTTGTGGCTTACACACGGTTTTTGCTAAGCCTACAGCAGGCTGATGGGCTTTCAGCTACGTTAATTTAAAAGCAAAGGCAAGAAACAGTTGATACAACACTAATACACGCAAATAAATAAACTAATAATTTGATTTTCCACATCAGCTGCTATTAGAAATCTGTGCTTTAAATGCAGCGGAAAATGACTCCCATTACAAGCCCATTCCAAAGCACTTAAAGGCCCCCTTTGATTTAAATGGCATTTGGTCAAATTTTATGTAGCAACAAGCTGGTATTCTAAAAATGCCCAGTTTCTCTACAGCTCTTTGCAACAGTCCTAGGAAGCATTGCCTCCAGGACCATTAATTCCAGGAAGGCTGCAATTACCAGGAACAATATCTGTCTATTTACACAACATGTATTTTGCATCAGCTCTAGCTCGTGTCAAGCAAATTAGATTATACTTGAGAATCCCTGAGCATGGGGAAAGGCCAGAAGCCCATGATGTGGTGCTTCAGGGGTCATCCCTGCTGTCAACTGTGGCCCACATAAGAGGTGCCAGCCACAAAAACACACGTGGGCTGTGGTGAGCAAGGCAGAGGGCTGTGCCTGAAGACTCTGGCTCTTCAAACACAAGCAGAAAAGCTTTCAACCATCATTTCAGAGCCCTCTTCTGCCCATAGTTACAGCTGCAAATGGAAAATACAAAACCCTTTGCCATTAATCACATTGCTGATGGTTCAGTCAAGGTTTCATTCAAAGCGAAGGGATTCCTGCTCAGTCACTAAATGGAGTTTAACTTCATTCTGCACCATGAAAAATGAAATCAGTCTCCACTTAGGAAGGCTCAAAGTTAATTAAAATACGCCCTCAATGAGCAATTAGGCCCAAATGCAGGCACTTCAGGGCAGGGGGAAAGCCTGAAGCACCACCCACAAAGCCCCTGCTTTCAGCTGAGGCAGCCTGGGTTTTGCCTCGGGCTCAGGTCTGATCTCCTTAAAAGGTGCGAGCTTTAAGTTTTCTTTGGAGCTTTAAGATTTGGATTTTTTTTTTCTTAAATCAAAAATAGCTGCTCTAATCTTAACTTCAGAGTTAAAAGACCTTTTTAGAAACTGATTTTTCTAACCTCGCTCATACCCCTCCTGCATCTCCCTGCTTATGTGCAGTCCTTGGATCTGCTCCCGCTTGTGTCTCCCATTACAATCCCTGGCTGAGAGAGCCCCACTCATGGCATATCCCTGTCTGTAATCACGCTGCACTGGCTCATATTTTAGTTTCTTATCAACATCTCTCTTGCTGGCTGGCCGTGTGGGCACAGAAAGACCCCTCCGGGGGTGGGCGAGGCTCTCAGTGCTGTGGCTGCTGTAGGAGTTTTCGAGCAGCTCCTGCACTGCTCAGGTCTGATCACCAGAGAGAGGCTTGTGGAGCTGCTGCCTCCTCGCCTTTGGTTTCAGCTGATGGGTATCTTTGTCATTTAAAAGACAAGAATCTGAGTAAAGAGTGGGACAGTTTTCTTTCTGCCTCACCATCTCTGGTTTGTAAATTCTGGTCATGATTTTCTGTGTCCAAATGCATTTACTGTTTGCAGCAGGGAGAGGCTGCATGATCATGCAAGCAAAATTGCATGTTAGCTCACAGTTTGCTTGTGAACTGGATGTGAAGTCTGAGACTGAAAGCTGCCAGTGGGATTTGGATACCAATTCCCCATTCAAATTAACCCAAATCCCTTCAGCAGTTCTGATGATCTCAATAAATGAGATTTTTCTGCCAGTGACTTCAAATGCAGAGCCTGCCATGAGATTGGCCATGGAAGTAGCATGGCTTTTATCTCTCTCTGTGACCTAAATTCCTAGATAAGGTTTTCTTTCTTGTCTGGAAGCGCTTCTAAACAGGCAGCAACTTCTGCAGGCTTATCCTGACCAGTGATTCCTCAGGGGCTGTTCTGCAGAGAGGGAGAGAGGGGGAGCATTTTCTGATGGCCCAGGTGTGCATCCATGGGGTGAACAGGCAGAAAAGTGCTGTATAACTACAGGCCACATTATCCCACCCAACAGCATCCATTTTTTTTCCTTTGGTATGACTGCAGGCTCTCTCAGCAGCTGGGGGGCAGGGAGGCTGTGATGGGGGGTAGACAAGGCTGCCCCAATCCCCATCCCCTCCCTGAACCAGCCCAAAGTGCATCTGCACCACGTGGGTGATGTTGTACAGCTGCAAAAGTGCCTTATCCAGTGCCTCACCAGGGAGCTGGTGCATATTTAATTGTGCAGTGATTTCCCAAGGACCAACATGTTCATTTCCAACAGAGCTGATGGTGAAAAAGGTGAGGACTGTGCTTTTCAAAACAGGGTTTAACTGAACCTGGATAGAAAGAACCCTCCCTATCTGCTGCCTCTGTTCTGTGTTAAACCAGGTTTTCTTTTCTTACCTGTCACAGCTTGCACAGCTGGAATTCCTCAGTCTGGGGCTCCCAGCCCTGACACCCAGCATCCCCCTCCTGCTGGGAGCTGCCCTGCTCACTTGCTGACACCACCAGCCACACATTTCCCTCCTCCCTTCCCTTCCTTGCCACTCCTATGACTCTAATTTGCCCAAGCCTCTTTGCATCCCAGCAGCTTTGGCTGCTCTTGCAAAACCCAGTTGCTTGAGTAGAACCTCAGTTTTCACTAAGGAAAAAGTATGGCTCCAGAAAGAGCCAGTTCACTCCAATGCTTCGTTGCTCCAAACTTGGCTGCACCAACTCCACACTCCTGGTGCTCTGTGGGCACACAGCAGCTGCTGAGGAGCAAACCTGGAGCTAACACTGTGTTTTCAAATGCCCCCAGCTCTGAGCCCAACCCTGCCATCACCCCAGCCCCCATAGCCTGCTCCCAGTCCCACATCAGAGGAGTCGGAGGCTTTTCCCAGTGTGTCCTGAGTTGCAGCTCTCATCTGCTCCTGCGTCTGTTTGCTCTGGAGAGAAAAGGTGATGGGTTTCAGGGGTGTAGAGGCTTGCAGGATTACGTGGCAGCTGAGAAGGAATCACAGTCCTGGGCAGCAGCTGCTGAAGGGGTGAGGTGGGAAGGCCTGGTAGAGTGAGAAGGTGTTTGCATGGCAAGTCACAACCCATGTGCTGTGGACCAGCCCAGCACTAAAAAGAATCCCCTATGGAACGCAGAATGGAAGCAACAACTGGATAGAAGGATTTTATTTGTTTCCTCTGTCAAAAGCAGTGATACATGCAGTTGGCACAAGACTTGTTAGGCATTAGAGTCATAAATATTCACATGGAGAGCAATTTAAATGACAGCAGAGCAGTGAGGACAAGCATCACTTAAACCCCAGCATTTACCTGAGAAGGGAGGGACAGGTGTGGAGGAGGCAGAGCGGGCTGGGACCTCCTGGGTTCAACTTTCTCCATCAGGTTTAATGAATGCTGGAGCCACCTTCTCTTTTGTTCTTGCTGTGTGGTTAGTTCAAAAACAGAGCTGAGAAGCAGCTCAGCTCCATAGCACTAATGAGTTTCAACAGGAGAAAAAAATATTTGAGGTAAGAGATGTGAGGATAAGAAGCTCAAACACTCTCACCTTTTGATCCTTGAGCATATTTACACTCATATTGGTACTGAGTAGAAGTTGCTTTTTCATTTTGTCTGCTTGAGGCTGGTTTGGAAATCACTTGTGAGCATTTTTATAATTGCAGCTTTCCAATGCTGTTTCCTGTCTTAGCTGCTGTTGAGCAAACAGCCTGGTCCCTCTGCTCTCTGCTCTGCCAAAACATTTATTCCTAGTAGTAGTAATAATTAGGCTAGTGTTGCTTTGCAGTTCTCTCAGCTACTTCTCCTGACTGGCTGCGGTGAGTGTGGCACCAGACACAGGTGGGTGAAGTTGCTCTGACTGCAGCAGAAAGTGCCAATGACAGCCTCTCTGAATGGAGAAGTCTCTGTGTGGCAGTGAGGGATGGCCTGGGCACGTGCCCATCGCCCCATGCCAGGACCTCCCAGCCTTGTCAGAATGCTTCTCGTCCTACAGACACCCCATGTAGCAATAACATCAGCGTGAATTATTTGTCTGTGTTATGTGCTGGATGGCTGGAACATGCTCATTTGTTTTTCCCATGTTTCAGTCTCGCAGCACAAACCGAAGCTCGGTCAACATTATCAGCAAGGTCAGGAAGGTGAGACTACAGAAGCACAGATACGAAGGGAAACACCAGTTATTATTTTACATTCAGGTTCTGTGAGCACCAGCTCAGCATCCCTAGGCTGCCCCTCAGCCAAGGCTGCTCTTCTGAGCCTGCAGAGCTCTGTGTGGGATCGTGGGCTCCTGCACCTGGGCAGCAAATCCCATGGGTGCCCGTGGTGTGCAGCCTGGCTGTGACAGTGCAGAGTCCAGCATGGTGCCTGTTTCTTTACAGCTGGCTCCAGAACAGCCACAGTACAGGCACAGAAATGCCCACCAGGGCTCCCAGCTCTCCTCCTGCCAGGGGTAACTCCAGGAGTAAAGGGAACAGAGTTATGCCAGGGTAAGCACCAGGAAAATCCCCACCCAAGGAGTTGTAATATTCTCCACGTTGCCCTCCAGCAAATCCTCATAAAAGACTTCTTATGATTTTTAAGAAATACTCTTTATGGTACTGCTCTAATGGATGACCTCTCCAGCAGGATCCTGGTGCTGAGGCAGGGATCTATGATGGGTCTCCCAGTAAATGTGTGTCAGAGAGAGAGTGCATTTCGTACTGTCCAAGCCTTGGGCAAAGAGTTCCTTTTTGAGTAACTGTACCCAAGTGTGAGCAACACCTGGCTGCTTGGTGTTGGCTGGAAAACACTGGTATTTCAGTGTTCCCACTTCTTCTCCAGCACAGATGGGATTTGTGTTCTCTCCAGCTCTCTCCAGCTTTTCTTCATGCTCAGGGCAGTTCTAGGCAATAGGTGGGAGGAGATGCTTTATGAACTGTTGCCTTTCTAAAATGAAAACTGATCGCTGTTTCCTTAGCAGATGAGACTCTGAATTGTCCCTTTGCCCACGGATGAGGGATATGATGGATCACAAGAGTCTGCCTGACTCGCATGCACGTTCAAGCCATGTTTTCTGTGTGAGGACTCCAGGGAGAGCTGCTAGAGCACAGGGTGGTTACATCTTGTGAATAAAATTATTCTAAGCAGCTACTTCTTCACACTTCAGCGATGGCTGGGAGCAAACAAGCTTTTATCTTTGCTTCTTTCCAGATGCATCTGTGCTCTGAAATCCAGTTATGGATGGTGGCTTTTTTAGGTACCTGGAAAGACTCGAAGTATCTCTGCTTAGTGGGGACATCACACATGACATTTTTGTCACAGTGATAAGTTTCTCTTCCTTCTTTTTCATCTATGCCTACTGCATTGAAAAAACTCTGCCTTCTTACAAAGCAGGGCAGGGCTGGGTTTTCTACCAGCTTCCCTCTGGCTGAGGGTGCCAATAGCTCTTCAGTGTTAATGGACACGGGGCCATTTTCTTTCTGACTGTGGTTACTCCTTAAAACCGTTCCCTCATCCCTTCTGAGATACCTCATCTCTGAGCATACTGCTTCTTTCTGAACTGGTCTTGGGGAGGGAAGCCTTGGAAAACTGAACACTCGTGGAAAACTGCTTTTCCCTGTGTTTTTTTCTTCCAGGTTTGCGGGATGAAGGTCACCATTTGGGGTAGAAGAGTTGCAACTTGAGTAACCAGTGCTGGCACTTTCACCATTGGAAGAAGCCTTGGAGGAGCAAAGATTTCCTGCATTGGTGTAAATTTGTTCCAGGGGGTCCTCTCTGGACCAAAAGCCGGTTTCTGCATGTGGGACTTTTCCCAGTGGCACCACATTTGAGATGAAATTGGTCAATTTACATTTTGACCTTTCCTGCTGTGTCCCCACAAGGGGTGGAGAACGCGACACATCTTCAAGGGTCTTCAGGGTCTTTCCATCCTGACCCTTACGTCTGCTTTCCAGAAGGGCTGGGAAGGTGGGTCTGGCGAGGTGGCAGATGGATTGGATGTAGTCGTCGCTGGAGTACAAGTCTGGGCTGGCTGCGGCGCTTCCAGCGCGCTTTGGGTTGCTGCTTGGATCTTCCATCGCTTCTTCGTGGGTTTCCCGTATGGTTGGGAGAGGCTTTGAGAGGCTTAATCTGATCCGGGGTGCCATGGCTGCAAAGAACAGAGCAGACATGATCAGCGTGTGAAAACCTGCTGTGGTAAAGAAATCCTGGGCTTGTTTCTACCTGAGCCACCTGCCACGGTCTTCTTGTGGCAAACGAGGCCGTTTACAAAAACTGCATTTTAAAAGTTTGCTGGCAGTACTTTTATATCCATGGTTTCATAAAGAGCTTCATAAATGTACCAAAGAAGCCAAGTCATTAAATGTGGCAATAAATAAAAGGTTCATCAAGGAGATCAGCAGTGGTGCTCCCTCCTGAAGCAATGCAAGGGAGCACAGCTGGAGAAGTATGGGACAGGGGCATGAGCTTGTCTCACTGCCCCTGTTGTAGCAGCAAGGCATAAATTACTCTCCTTAGTTAATGCTCCATGTCTGTTCACTGTGACAGGACTCTGACTTCACCCTTTGTCCAAGCAGGCAGGAGCTGAACCCAACAGGAGAGGAGCTGCCCTGCCCCTGTGGTGAGCACCACATAAGTAAAGCAGCATTACAGTGGTCTCTTCTAGAAGCTGGAGGTGAGAATGTACAGGGTCACTTTTGTCTGTGCCAGTGGTTCACAAATGTAGTTATGGAGAGGTAGGTCCTCCCCTCAGTGCTTACACAGAGTCAAAGGGATTTAATTCACGTCCTTTATATTCAAATAGTTGTTCTCAATTCCTTTTAGGATGGATTTCCATCAAACTTCTCCCACTACTCAGTTAAATATACTGAATTGCAAATATTTCAGTATATTTTGTGCTGCAGTGTTTTCTAACTGTACTGATTTTTTTTTCCTCCAAACACTCCCCCCTGTGCTTTGCTAATCTCCCCTTCTGGCAGAAATGACCACATAGCCTGGATTTTTTTTTTTTTTTTTACTGCCTCCCCAATGAAATTTGTATGTGACTAATCTGCAGACACAATATAGCTTTGTTGTGTGATTAAACGCAAAAGTGCTTTGCTAGCTATTTTAATGCCTTGCTTGTCATTGCTGGAAATAAATCTGGCTTTGTTGAACCTCCCTGCAAAGCTGAAGATCACACACGGAGCACAAATGAGCAGCTCGTGCAGAGCCCAGGGTAGAGCTCGCTGGGTGCCCATCCCTCCCCAGGCTGCTGCTGGCGCTTACTGGCTTTTCTCAGGTGCTGCTGGCAAAGCCAGCCAAACTGGGATTTGCTGACCTGAGAGCAGGAGATGCTCGTTTTAAACCTTAGGGCCTTTTTATTATCCTTTTTCCTGCCTGATCTGTTTCTCTCATGTCTTTAAGCCTTAAAGAAAAGGCTCGTTCCTTTGCCTTCCTTCCCTCCCACCCCTTGCCTGAGCTCGGCAGTGTCAGAGTCTGGGCCCGGCAATGAGAGCGGCCGGATGCTCCTGGTAAGGGGCACGGGCATGTCGTGTTAAATCACGATAGCGCTAATCAGTAACTAAGTCCTGCCAACACGCCCTTCCTCCGGAAGGAAACTAAATTACCTATTTGCAGTAAAACTCTTCCGATGCTGGGATGGATCAGGTCCCGCCCGGATGCCATCCCCTTCGCCCCGGGCACCCCCGCGCTGGCACGGCCGAGGTCACCTCCCCGTCACCCGCAGCCCCCGAGGAGCAGAACCCCCTGCCCTGCAGCTTCCCCTCCACCACGCCTTGAGCATCACTGGCTACCAGCATCCCGGATATTCCTAGCGACCCCCAGGACACAGCCCTTGGCCAGACCCCCTCCCCTTACCTGCGGGGTGCGGGCACGGGCGGCTGTCTTCTCCCCTCGGTGCGCGGCTCTGCCCCGCTCCCTCCTCCCCGTTTCCAGCACAGGAGCTGTGCTGTCTAACACTAACCCATGCGCCAGCTCCCTGCCTCAGTCAGCTGATCCCGCTGCCTGTTTTGTTGCTGTTGCTAAATATATCCCGCTGGCTGCCTGCCCTGCCCGAGCCGCAGCCGGCGGGCGCCGAGGCACCGGGGCAGCCCGCGGGCACCGCCGGGCTGGGCCACTCCGGCCCCGCCAGCACCGGCCACCACACGTCCCTGCGGCTCGGCTGCCCGGAGACAGTTCCCCGTGTGGAAGGGACCGCGGGGCCGGGGCCGTGGTGCGGGAGGGGAAGTGCTGCCTGTGCTCTGAGCTGGCGTGGGAAAAGAGGTGCTGTAGTTCCTTCACGCTTTGTTGCTGAAAGGGGAATCCTTAGGGTTTGGGGCTGCTTTTGCTCCTTCTCTGCCCTGTTTTGTGAACAAATCTGTGCTGGTTTGCCCAAGAGGCAGTGGTTGGTTGTAGCATCGTTAGTACTGCTCTCTGCTCTCCTTTGTGCCTGTACCCATTCTGCTCTGAGCCGAGCTGTGCATCCCTGGGCTGAGCTGTGCATCCCCAGGCTGAGCCATATATCACTTGGCTGAACTGTGCATCCCTGGGCTGAGCTGTGCATGCCTGGGCCGAGCCACACATCCCTGGGCCAAGCTGTGCATCCCTGGGCTGAGCTGTGCATTCCTGGGCTGAGCTGTGCATCCCTGGGCCGAGCCACACATCCCTGGGCCGAGCCACACATCCCTGGATTGAGCTGTATATCCATGTTGCTGTGGAAGCACAGCAGCAGCCAGCCCTGCCACAGCACCTCCCAGGGCTCTTCTCCACCATCCCCCTCTCCCACTGCTGCCAGCATCATGCCTGTTCGTGTTTCTCTGAGACCACACAAGTGCATTACAGCAAATTGCTTTGCCAGGAAGACTGGCAGCATCTGACCTTGCGGGTCCCTGGGCAGCAGGGATTTGCCTTTGTTTCCTGGCTTATTAACATGCTGCAAACTGATTTAGATTCTGGAATAACCCTGGTGTCCCTCTCACAGCCTCTCTTGCAGCATCACGTTGCGTGGGGAGATGAATTGTTATGCTGCAGCAGAATCTTCCTTCTGTATTTATTTCCCAGCACTTTCCTCAGAGGCAGCCCCAACAGCTGCTGCTCTTTCCCAGGGAATAGCCATACCACACCACATCCCTGTGTGCCCAGGCCAGGCAGCATTACTGCATTTCTAAGCCTGGCTGCTCCCCACAACGCCTGTCCTGACCTGCTGGAGGGATGAAGAGAAAAGCAGAAATCCTAGATTTAAAATCACTGCTTTAGTTTTAATGCAAATATTCTCTGTGCTACCAGCATTCAGGCTGGAATTGGCTGTAACTGCTGATTTAGTCACCCAAGCCCACACTCATCATTCAGGTTTTTTCTTTATCTCCACTAAAAAGAAATAAGCAGCTCAACACACTTTTGCATCCCTTCAGGGTATGGTTCCAAGCAGATTTTTTTTTTTTTCTGGAAATAGCCATTGCTTAGCATTTCAATATAACAGGTGTGTAAGCTTAGGCTGTTTGTCTGGACTTCTGGTGCCAAACAGCTGAATTTGGCTGAAATGACCCACAGCCTTCATGCATTAAATTCACTAACAGCAATGATCAGCTGGGAATATGCTGTAGTAACTTAGAGCTTCAATTTTTCCTTCTTGCTTGCAGGAAACATAATCACCATCGAAAGGGAAAAAGCCCTCAGACACCAGCTATGCTAAGCAGCTGCAGTATGGAGCTTGGAAAAAAATATTTTGTGAGGAAGATCACTGATCTGGAAACAAATTCCACATGTGCAGATGTGCATGGATACATTCTCTTTAAAAAAGTCTTCAAGATGGTTCCTCTGCCCTGGTAAGTTCCCCCTCCCTGATAGAGTTGCCTCCTTCTCAAAGGTCTGATGGAGTGAATAAAACTTGCCAGGTGGGAGGGACAAATACAATATACCTCTTTTTTTTTTACCTCAACCACAGCCATTTGGTTTCCTTTTACATGAGCTGGGTCCTCAAAAAACCTTAATTTAAAAGAAACAAGGTGCAACTTTGAATGCTTGTTGCAAGACTGCCATAGGTTTCTTCCAAGCACTTGTGAGGATGGTTCTGGATAAGTCATCCCAGTTTCCTGTACTTACACTCCCCAACAGTGCAGTGAATCAGCATTCCTGGGTGCATGAAAGCCATCACCAATGGGATTAATGGCAAAAGGAAACAGCAACAGCAGCAGTGCCTGAGCTGCAGAGGAAAACAGCACTTGTTAGTTCTGCAGGGCTTGGTTGAGTGTCTGAGATAAATGCTGACAGCTATTTTTTGGTTTGGTTTTCTGTTTGTTAGGGGTTTTTTTTTTGAATGCTTCCAGTTTTTGGGAAATCCACACAGTTTAGCAAAGTTGGGTAAGTGTAACAGGTGACTCTCCTCTGGGCATTTTTGAAGCTTGCTGGCTCTTGCCAGGGCTGGGGGACAGGGTTAACATGACACTGAGCATCTCCACACCTCAGTGCAGGTCCTCCTTGAAGGTGCATCAGCAACCTGGAAGAGCTTCTCCTCTTGCATATGGGAGAGTGACATTTTACAGGGCAGATATTGAATGGGACAAGGGGCAACAGTTTTAAATTAATACAGGAGAGGTTTAGATTATGAAGAAATTCTTTATTGTGAGTGTGGTGAGGCACAGGTTGCCCAGAGAGGTTGTGGATGCCCCATTCCTGGAAGTGCTCAAGGCCAGGTTGATTTGGAGCAACCTGGTCTAGTGGAAGGTGTTCCTGCCATGGGGTGGAATGAGGTGATCTCTAAGGTCACTTCCATCCCCAACCATCCTGTGATTCTGTGTTTCTCTGTTTGTCATCACAAGTTTAGGAAAGGAAAATGTTTTGACCTGGTTTGTGTCAGATTCCAGAGGATTTGTGTTCTCTAATTACATCCCCCAGCCCGTTAACCTCCTGCGCGTTACAGCAAGCAGCCGCTACCGTACCAGTGAAGATGCTGCCATGAAACATTAATGAGCTGTTTTCATATTAACTAGAGCTGGGTTGGAAATGCATCCACAGCTGCTGCCTTGACTGCAGCTCACACAGCAACTGGTGGTGCCTGTGTGTGCCAACACTGTCACTGATGCACAAGGATTTTCTGTGAGTTCCTGGCTAGTTCTTGGCCTTTTTCAGGTGAGGTACTCATTGCTGTGAGGGCTGGGTGACTGCAGCACATCGCCACAATGTTTGTTTGCAGGAACTGAGCTCTCCATCCAGCTGGGAACATGGGTGGAGTCCTGCCGGGAGCCTTTGCAAAGGCTCCGAAGGATTTAGGCACTTTGTTTCACTGGCAGTTCAATTAAGCTGGAGAATTACTCCTGGCAGCCTTCACTGGGAGTTTCTACACCATGCCAGTGTCGTGGCTTCATAGGCAGTGGTTGCTCATGGCCAGCAGACAGAGAGAGCTCTGTGCCAGTGCAAACTTTTCTTAAAACACTTTGAAGTCTCAGAAGTGCAAACCATGGTGACAACTCACTGGCAATTTCCCCTGGGAATCCTGGGAATTTATTTAAAATAATATAAACATTTTTATTTCTGTTATTAATGATCTGCCTATGATTAACTTGTATCTTTGCATGGATGCATTTTTCATGCATCATTTTAGATTATACATATCCCAAAGTGCCTGAACGCTGGTGTTGATTGGTCCCTTTTGGACACACCACGCAAAGAGGCTGGAGAGCTGAGCACTGTGGATTGTTGCAGGGCTCTGTGAGGGCAGCACCACCATCACTTGAAAGCCTTCTCCTCCCTGGGGTCACATGAAACACCCTGTCCTGCCAGCAGCCCAGTTCACCTAAAACTGGATTGTCTTTCCATAGCTGTCGTGTTTCTTTAAAAAAAGATTTTTAAAAATTAAAAGACAACCATCAGTGGAACCCCCTGTAATGTTACTGGCATCTAAACTTCCTTCTTTTCAGAGCAGCTGGGATGTGTTTAGATGCCCTAAGAAATAACAACCCCAGAAAACAACTTATTCTTGAGCTATTTTCAGTGGTTTGGGTGGTGGGATTGATCATGGCTCTGTATCTCCCCTGCTGCTGCTGTCTGTGTTTCTCTCCTGCAGGATCCCTGCTTGTTCCTCAGCCCCCAGCCACTGTCAGGGCATGACAGCAGCACCAGCAGCGCCTTCGACTACATCCACACTGTGGTGGGGACTGAGCCAAGCGGGTTTTACTCCATCTGGCCCTTCCTGAGCACATCTCACCAGATTAAGGGATTTTTCAGGCTGGGATCACAGTCCAGCAGCCGTTTCATAATCGTACCTCTTGTGCCGTGCCACCATCTAGTGGTGACTTCACCAGACACTGCATCTGAGAGCTGAAGCATCCCCGGCCTGCTGGGAGCCCCGGTGCTGCTGGGGCTGCGCGGTTCAGCTCCATCGCTGGGGGGATGCCGGTGGCAGCACTCTGCTGATGAAGCACAAAACCCAGCAGATTCACTAGGATAAGGTTTCTCCCACATGTGTCATCCTGCTCTGCTCCTTCCTGTAATGAGGTTTTAGAAGTGCCGCCTGTGCTTGATGCGGCTCTGAGGCTCCATCGCTCCGGTCCCTGCTCGGCTTCGGGAAGTTGCTAAAAGAGAAGGGACTGGGGAAGGTGGTGGGGAGGGGGCAAGGGGAGAGCAAGGGTGAGCAATGCGCCCACACACACCCACACCCACACCCACACCCACCCACACACCCCCACATGCACACACGGAGCCCAGCAGGGTTTCCAGGCATTCGTCTCCCAGGAAGGCTCAGCAGCATTTTTTGACCCCTGTGAGCAAAACCAAGTGTTGAGCCAGAACATGGGGTGGGAGGCTGGAAATCATCCTGTGCCCCCCTTGCTGTGGGAAGGGGCAGTCAAATTTGCACGACACTTTGGAGGAGCTGCCTTCTGCCTTGTGTAATTAAGAATAGCCTGAATAACTGCTTTCCTGGCCTGGAACTCCTCCTTCTAAAAAATTTTTTCTCAGAGCCAGATGATCGTGAAAAGGGCTAAAAAGCTGATGTAGACCAGGAAAAGAAGAGAAGGCCTCCTGTGGGTGTCATCTTTCGTCATTTGAGAGAGAGCAAGACCCAGGGGAAGAAGAGGTGTTGGACATGGCCAACCCCACCTTGGGCGTCTCTCATGTCTGGGGTGCGGACGTGAGACCCTTTGCAATGGCCACTCTAAAAATCTCAAAATCTATGAAAGCAGAAGGCAATTAAATATAACCCTCGTCCCAGCTGTAAATGCTGCATGAATTATCACAGTAAATGAACCCCAGGTTTGGGCTGGTCCACTGTTTTATCGGGGCATTTAAGTATGTGAATTACTTTTCCAGATGGAAAACGCTGAGTTGGCTCGTTACCTGATTAAAGAATGCTGGACTTGAATGCACTGCATGGTGCTCACTGAATAATCACAGTAAGCAGGGATCTTTCAAATCCTCAAGCAACAAACTTCAATTAGATGGGAAAGATTCAATTATGCTTTAAAGGGAACCTGGCTACAAGTGTGCAGGATACGGCAGGAGAATGTGTGCAAAAGAATTTCATGGAAAGGAATAATTACTTTATCAATAGGACGTGCAAAGCAGAATTCGCTCATCAGTCCTGGACAGAAGCCCAAATAACTGAGCCTTTTAAAGAGATGATACATGGACCGGGATGGATTTGGGCCTCAAGCAGGTTTAAGTGAGTTTGATTAATTTCTGTGCAGTTATCAACTGAGATTTTGGTCCAGTGACTTCATGATATTTAGCCTTGGATAACGGATGTTGTAACAAGGATGTAGGACTTTAGCAGCAAGTGTATCCCAATCCCACTTCATTAAGTTGTAGAAATTGAATTGGTTTTGAATCTGAAGATGCTGATTCTTCATCCACCAGCATCTCTGCTTAACATCAACTCAATGAAAAAAGCACAGGGAAAAAGCCAAACACTTTTTTTGCAAAAGAACACAGACATTTGAATTTAATAAATTATAAAATTAAAGATTCTAATTTGTATATACATTTTTAATATACAAGAAATGGCTATTTATTGCAATTTCTGTTAAGGCATATGTAAGTGAATGGCAGTTGCATATAGATATTCAGATGAACATAGCTAATACTGTGCATTGTAGGTGAGTAAATAAGACATTAAATGCATTATGTAATAAAATAAAACATAAAACCCTTTGAGTACTGGTAAAGCACCGTTTCTAGAATTCTCAAAATATCTGAAAGCATTCTATGGAGATGTTGTGAGACTCGAAATATTGAATGGATATATGAATATAAAAAGTGATGCATTCATAATAGATAACAGAAATTTTTAAAGGAATGTTGGTGAAAAAAATGGCAGATGACTGAAGCCAAAGAAAACAGAATTTGTTTGGGATCTTTTTTTTCATCACTTGGATTTTAAGTTTAGACAACCAGAAAAATGACAGCTGAGAAAACTATGTACTTGCATGGTTAGATCATAAATTCATTGCTTCGTGGGAGCACATTACTTTATCTCTCAGATCTCTGAGATGGTCTCTGCAGGAATATATTTGTTTATAAACCTGCTTTAGTTTCTGGGGATTAGGTTATATTAAAATATCACTTTCTGCTTGTTATGTCTGAAAATGCAGCACCTGGGCAACAGCAAACCAGTTACAGAAGATACACTGCGATGAAACTCTTGCCCAGTTACAGCATTGTAGAAAAGATGAAACAGTTGTCAAAGTCCAACCAAACAAAAAAAATGACCAAATTTTGCTCTGCATGACATAGAAATGAGATCAGCTCAGGAGAGCAAACCCCCGCCTTTTGTCTGGGGCTGCTTTTCCTTTATCAATAGAGCCCTGCGTTGTGTTTTCCAGTAGGAGTGATGTACGTATTCTTGGGGAATGACCATCATGGGGAACTGCTGGAAAAAAAACACCTTCTGAAAAGCCCATGGCAGCTTGAAAAGAAGGCATCTTTCCTGGTCTGAAGAGACCTAACTTTCCCCCTTCTCATACAGGAAGACTGTGAGGAGAAGGCAGCTCTTGGCTCCTGCTTCTTAAAGAGGTGGTCCATCAGCCACTCGATGTCTTGAGCAATGTAGACTGAAGCTGCTGCTTCAAGTAGTTCAGTGTTCCCCAAGTAACAGCTAAAGAAATATTCAGTAGAATTTAAACCACTGAGAAACAAATCAAATTAAATTTCCCAAAAGGTGAGACTGAGAAGGGAACAAGTCCTTCCAAAATGCAGATGCCACCAGGCATTGCACTGGGTCCCTAATGAAAACACTGGACCTAACATAGCACCAGACCAGCCTTCCAGGAGGCTGTTCCTGCTCCCTGAGGCAGCAGAACTTTCCACTTTATCTGGAAAAATGCTTTTTTTGAGCTGTGGGCACTGCCTCCTGTGGTATTTCTTCACACTGCCTGGTTGACTAAGCCTATTCCAGAGCTAAGGCAGAACAGAATCTGTTAGATGAGTTACCTCAGGGGGTCAGAGCAATGGGTCTTGAAAAAATCCCAGTGGGTAAGACTGGTACCCTCCAGGCAGCAAACCTTTACCTCCCCATCTGTGTAAATCCAGCTCCAACCTTTTCTGTCTTTGGGTTTGTAAGGGTTTTTCCTAAGTTTCATATGCTTGGATGAGCTTCTAGTCTATGAAAAAGCTGGGGGTTGTGGTTTATTTTTATTGTCCACAGAGCTAAAAGGATATTGAAGGGGAAAAGATGAGTTTTATACTAACCACATCTGTGTAAAGGAAATGTGGAAGGCAAGAAATGCTATGACTACAGGCTGGGAGCCCAGCTACAGCTTGCGTCTCCCATGGCACAGCAGCTGGAATGATGTTCATTTAGACACGTCTTTCTTGCTTATTAATAGAATGGTGGGGTTTTTTTCCCTTCCGTGCTCATTAGTACATTGCTGTTGTGCACAGACATGACCTGACCCTACACTGTTATTAAAACTTGTCCTGTCTGTAGGCAACCACAAATCCCTTGGCCCAAGGCTCCTGGGGCTTGCCTGCGCACTGTGCCCGTGTGACGGCCGGCAGGCCATGGAGCAGGGCTAGGACAGGGCACTAAGGATAAGCACCCTCTGGCTGCAGGAAAACACTCCATGTCCCAGGAGTGAAAGCCTGCGGTGGAACTCTTCCTGCTGTGCTGCCAAACTGCAGAGCCTGAGTTTTACTTCTCCAAACCAGAACAGATTTTTGCTTGTGCTGGCTGCTGCTTCCACATCTGCAGCCACGTCTGCTTGGCCCAGGAGATGTTTCCTAATGCTCTGGACTCTTAGCAGGCCTGCTGGGCTTCCCAGTCTTCATGGTCTTCAGTGTATCTCTCATCCCTGCACCATCAGAGCTGCTCCAGGTGTATCACCTTGGTCCTGTGTAAGAAGGGGCACTTGATGCCACGACACCAGCTGAAAACATTCCTTCTCTGCTTGGGCTAGTATCTCCATGAAGTTTTTTCTTAGACCAGATCTTGTGCTTCAAAGACTTGTGGCCACAGTTCAGGGCAAAACAGTCCCACCTGCAGGTGCTGTAAAGCCTGAGGTTCCTGCAGGCTCTTGGCCCCTTTCCAGCAGGAATGGCTCATTTGGAACAGGAGATTGAGCAGTTCATTCAGTTGTGGTGGTCAAGGGCAGAAGGTAGGGTCACAGGGAATCACACATGCTTCACCCTGCAATACCTGTGAAGCTCTATGCCAGCAGCTGGGCTGGAGAAGAGCTCACACATTGCTGGGAATGCAGCACTGCGTTGCTGGGAATTGCCAATAATTTTGTGACTCTGTATACGGGCTTATTGCTGGTGCTGCTTCAAATGAGGACTAGCTCAGGCTGGAGGGTGAGATCTTCCTCTCAGACTGGAAAATCTGAACTTGGAGCCACCAGACCTACCTAGTGGTAAAGAGAGGATTTCAGGGAAGCCCCGGGCTCTGCAGGAGGTTTACCAGCAAAGAAGAAACAAATGGAGGAATTCAAGCCAGGAAAAAAGCTGCTCAGATGCCACCCACAGCAGGAACCAGTCTATGCTCCCTGTCTCAGAAGCGTTAGAGCCAAGCTGAATTCATCTTCTGTTCTCCAACCAAGAATTCAAAATGACCTATGAAAACCATGATGACCCTGAGGGGGAAAAAAGTACTCAAAGGGTTGTCAGGTTACACATCTTAAAGTTTTCTAGCAGACCTGGTGCTGTGAATACACGTGTGTGTGTGTGTGTGTTCATGTAAGGGCACAGCAAACAGTTGTTCACTTATGCACCAATAAAGCTGTCCTAAGGAAAGGAAGATAATACAAAATTATTTCTTCAAAAATAACTGCATCCTATGTGGTGGGAAAAAAAGTTTGTCTTAACAAAGCACCAAAGAAAAGACAACAAGAATCCAGTCATCTCTAAGACAGAATGTGGGTAGAAAAAAAATCAGACCAATAAAAAAAGCACCAACCAATATGATCACTGAGGCTGTTGCATTACAGGAACTTAAAGACTATAAAAAATATGGATAATTGTAAACAGAAAGACTAGGATGTTGTCAGTCCAAGTTGGCTAGATCTACCCTACTAAATGTCTTGCATGTACCCAAAAGTTTAGGAGAATCCTTTGAAATTGTTTATGGAAGTATGTAAACTACTGTTTGTCAGTTTTTAACTTACACATAAATATATGGCTACAGAATTTTCTCTGTATTTTCTTACACAGTCCTGGTTCAGGAAGCTATGTGAGCACATGCCGAGCTGTGACCACAGAGGCAAAGTCAGCCAAACCGAGTCTGGCATGTCCTAAGAACCTTCCCGAAGCGGGCTGTGTTAGTTGCCAGGGTTTGTGCAATGCACAGAAGCATCGCAGGATTGCTGACCCCCTGCTTGTCAGAGTTAAAGGGATTTATTATGTCTTAGGACTGCTTTCCTCCATACTAAATGTAACTCCCATTACTATTTCCAAGCAGTGTTACACAGGCATAGAAGACTTTAAGGAGCCTATAAATGAGAAACCTGCTAACCTGGCCTAAGTAATATGGTTGTTTGGATTCAGTGGGACACTGTAGGGATATTGCACTAATACTCTGCCGTACCCTGTACACCTAACCTAGCCATCAAAGTGTTCAGGTTAGCACTTATGAAACAATCTTTCATTTCCATGTAGGCTTGAGAATTTGGTATCCCTGCCATAGCACCACTTCAATTTTTCCCCATTTTTAGTCTCTATGACGGCCAATACTACGATGTTGGTAACATCTCTATAAGAGAAAAATGTTGTTTGTGCCATATTTCCATTTTAGTTTATTTTCCTAAGAGTCTTTTTCATTTTCTCAGCAATCAGCTCCTGAATTCTTTGATTCCTTGTCCTTTCATAAGGCCTCCTCCGTGTAATGATGTTGTGCTGTGGTACTTCATTATCCAACCCATCAACTTTATAGGGAACATCCACTGCATTGATTTCTGGGTGCTCCTCAGTTGCATTGGAAGGGGGTGCACGTGTTTTGGAAACCAGAGGAGGGCTGGTGGTGGGCTGTGTGGTGGACACTCCCACAGGAGGGCTGAGGGTTGTCAGGAGCTCCTCCTCAATGACATTATTCTTGTTTACGTTAGCATCGGTTACGTTGCCGTGCTCTGTTCTGTTGCTGTACGTGTTGCAGGACTTGCAACACAGCTTATTGTACCCAGGAATGGAGCAGTAACGGGAGAGAACTTCCATGCGACAAAACATTGACTTGTCTCCTTGACAACGATCTTCTGAAAGAGAAAAAGGGAGCAGATAAATAAAGAGCATCTTCACATTAATCAGAAAAAGAAACATAGCTGAAGCTCTGGCAGTGGGCAGAGGGTTTGATATTTAAAGTGGGATGGGAAACTGGCAAATGAGCCTTCTATAAGCAGAAGCAGGCTTATATTCAACCTAAAAGTCAACTCACTTCAAGAGCTGCAAAAGCTGATCTGAACTGTTTGTACCAGCCCCATCGAAGCTCTAGACCATAACACTCGAATTTTTGCCTTCACATCCTGGAAGCACCACCCTGAAGACTGTGAAGCCACAATGGATTGTGTTACTGTCTTCGTTTAAACTTCAAAACACACTGATTGTGCTGTGTTGTTGCTAAAACTACACTGAACTCCCACAAAGTCATCAAGGTTTCTATTAAGAAATCTATTTTTTCCCTCTTTGCTCCTTTTAATGCTTTTCTGCAACCAAACAGTGACTAACCACGGTCAGTGATAACATATACTTATCTGGACTGTCTCAGGAAAGTAAAGTCCTATTTTGATGTGTACCATGTAACCTTCAGAATGAATCCATCTCCCATTGGAGCGATATTGTTGCCAGATACCTCTGCTCTGAAAACAGTGGCATTTTCTCAGCATGTCTCTTGTTTGAGAGAAAAGTGGTGCATTTACCATGATTTCTCCACCTCCTAGAAGGAAGCTGATATTTTTGGCACAACAAACTCCACAGCAATGGAGCCAAGCCAGTCCATTAATGACTGGGAGACTCAGTAACAAGTCCTGATTTTTGTGTCAATGACTGTAATAAAAGAGAAAGAATGACAGTCAATAAGCTTTAAGCTGTCAAGAGCTGTTACAACAGTCTGCACTATAACAGAGGTGTTACAGCAGATCCTGATCTTGCTGAAATGCAGGTGGCAAGTTGTAGGCTGAGGCACTAAAGGTGACGTGGTCAAAGTGTTCCTGCCTGAGAGACATAAACAGAAGCCTACTCAGAGATTCCCCAAACCCTTGTGATTTCTGCTCAGGGGAGGCAGAGGACTGTATGAATTGGTGGCAAACTGATGGTGAGGGTCTAGCAGGCTCCTTGGAGAGAACACTGCCTGTCCTCTGTCCTACACAGACATCCCTCAGCTCCTGTGCCTCCAGGATGAAGTAATGGAGCCAGGCACTGCACTGAAGGAAAAATCCCAACATGCAGCCCATGCTGAGAGAGGAGTCAGAGGATTTGGAGGAGAGGAGAGGAGAGGAGAGGAGAGGGCTGAGGAGAAAAGCAGACTGACCAACACTCGGTATCATCAGTAACAAAACATCTTCTCTGTGACCAGAGTGCTGAGACAGAGATGAAATCACTTGTGTCTCTCCC
Source organism: Oriolus oriolus (assembly GCA_013400235.1). Classification (NCBI taxonomy): domain Eukaryota; kingdom Metazoa; phylum Chordata; class Aves; order Passeriformes; family Corvidae; genus Oriolus; species Oriolus oriolus. The sequence goes on from VXBT01014143.1 coordinate 59,472, forward strand.
CTGCTCTTACTACTTTTCCACCTACTCTTACAGTAAAGGATGAGTAACCCCAATTACTCGCCTTTATTTAGAGCGAACCTGATGGCAGCCAGTGCTCTCAGCCTGATCCTGGAGCTCACATTTCGCCCTCCTGCTACAAGCACTGGCTTGTGTCAGCACCCTCACCGCAAAGGAGAGAAGCAGAGCAGGTTCACAGATACCAAGGGGACTTAGAAAGCATAGGTGCCACCTCTTCACTCATCCTCAGTTAGCAAAACAGGGCCTAGTGAGTGTTTAATTGGCAAACATATCAGTCTAAAATAGACTAATAACTGGTGCTGCTGTTTAAAAATGCTAGTGCTGGCTGAGGAAGGTGAAAACACCTCCCATACATTGTATCTATGCCCTCATGGTTGCATTTGTTGCAGAAAGGCAAAATTCTAGTTCCTACATTAGAATGTGACAATTAATTTTAATATTTTTCAAATGCTAAACTGAAATGCTGCTGGAGATTTGAAATGACTCCTTCCTTAGGAACCTAAGAATAGTACCTTGGTTTTGGAGAGATTTTCAAACCAGCCTTTAAGAGCTGGAACTGTTTATACCTGCATGCACAGCTCCATACAAAGGTCTACATGTGCCTATACAGCTTAATATATATATTTTTTTTTTTTACATACCCCATAAGAGTCCCCTTTGAACATTTTGCCTTGTGTTACATGACCCTTATGCACGTTCTTCCAAATGGCTTCCATAATAAAAGCCAACAGATATAGAATTTAAATGTGTTTTTAACAAGGCAGGTCTGTTCTTGGCTTTGTAAGAATCGGTAACAGCACCTTTAGAAAAATGCCTTTTTCCTAACAAAAATATGCAATGTCAAGCTTAACAATACATGGAAATAAACCTGCATTATGTAGTAAGTTTAGTGACATCTGATAAGTTATATAAATAAACTCTGTAACTTCTCAATGCCAGAATGAAATTTTGATCCTCTATCCAAACCAAAATATCCAGATTTGCTGAACTTTTATTTATTTTTACTTGCAGTATGCATGACAGACTGGAAGTATATATTCAAAACATCAGTAAGAAAAAAATAAATCAGTTTCACAGTCACTTTGGTACACATTAGTCTCATAAAAAAATATTGAAAAGCAAACTGAATTGGCACATCTTTAATATTATGTTAAATACATACAAAACACTAATAAAATATCCCTGATAAACCAAAGTGCATATAGACATAGTGCACAATGCCCAGATACCTTATTGCACCATTCTCTATAGCCACCCATGTCTTGAAACATCACTAAACATTGTCTATTTAAAGGTAACAGTCATGAATATATTTATACAGTTAAACACCAATTATTTTACATAACAGTATTCAGTGCCAGATACGTGTCTTTGCTTTTTCACCTTGTCATGTAAATTGTTAACATGTTTCAGGAAATATTAACAGCAAAATTTAAATATGTGATCACATGATAATGACAAGTTTGAAGTGCTACACTGTTGACGACCCAAAGATTCAAAAATGCCACTTTTCCCAAAAATATGATCAAAGCAGTAAGGTAGTAATTTGCTCCAAGACTGCAGTTTTACAGTTGATACATTTCTACTATTGGTACTGACTGTCACAAAGAAGTTTATGACTTGTGAATTCCAAATCTTCAACACAAACACGGAAGGTGAAGCACGAATGCCAGTTAAATTTCAGTAAGTCAGGCCACAATCCTGTCTCAATGAAGATATGGATATGCACTGTGCAAATTAACCTCCAATTAAATTTACTGCCCTCCAATAGTTATCGTTCAAGTAAAAACACTCCATATGACGATTAACTCAAGGTACCAGTGTACTGTTCATATTTAAAGCTGGATCTGGTAAATTAATGCCATTTACATTTCAACATTAAGGCATTTTTCTAAAATTCATCTCCTAAGCAAAAAAAGCAATAAAAATTGAGGTAATTCTGTAGTAGTTCACACTGTTATGTTTGCCAGTTGACACATCTAAGAGCACACACACGCACACACACACACACACAACCATACCAGTCAAGTCAGACATGCACATGGTGAAAAAAGACCAGAGATGTAATGAGTATAAACAGCTCCATGCTGAGCAGCTGGAGACATCGTAGTCAATGAAAACATCATATTGCCTCCGCCACGTTAAGAAAAACACCACCACGCCACCTTCACCATGGACCATGCCTGTTCTGCTTTGGGTTTGTTCCTAAAGTGAAAATACGCAAAACTGGCAAAAATTGTGCGATGGAAAAAATGAACGCAGCTCTTCTTGAGAAAAAACCCACCAAACAACCACCGGGAGTCTGGCGAGAGCGACGGCATCAGAGCGGCACGGAAAGTACCCACAGAAACTCAGCTTCTGCTTCCCAGAGAGCCCTCCCCGGGTCACAAACGTAAAGGTGAGGGGTCAGGAATAAAAAATGAGCAGCAAGGGTGAGGAAAGCAACAGCACCACAAAGGAAAATGGAATGAAAAATTCTTCCACTCATCAGACTACCCTGTCAGCGAACTGAAACCAGAGAGTTACAAGATTTCGGGTTTTCAGATAAAGGAGAACTTTAGCACTACAAGGTGTCATTATTGTGATGTGATCACATTCACAATAAGTTCTCAGTTTTGCTATCAAACTGAACATCAGGAACCAGTAAGAGCCTTTTTTCACCATCACCAAGCAAACAAGCAAACCGATCCCAGCTCCCTTTCAGAGGACTGCAACATACTGTGGAGATCCAACTTCACACATCCAACACTTCAAGACCTCCACCACCAGTGCTACGCAAGCTCCAGAGAAGAAAGACACCGAGCACCAAGTGCCTGGTGTGAAAAAACAGATTCAGCCCAAGATTTAAACTTGGCAAAGTCAAGGGAACTTTCCGCATAGAGAGAAGAAGAGAGCAAAAGGCAAAGTCCACATTCGATGTGGCATGCATTTAAGGGCAAAGGCAGAGTTATAAATGGGTCTTTTACTTGAAGATATTTTCTGGATGGGGTAGTCTGGATCAGGTCTTGACAGCCATTGTATCATGTAGGTTTTCTTTGAAGGATCAGAAACGTTTCCTTGAATAGAGGGGAAAAAAAAGACGCAACACAACGTACGTTAGACAGCATTAAATTGTTGCCCTGTCAGAAGGGGACAAGCTCAGAGAGTGAGTGGGCTCCAGCTGTGAAGGAGCCCAGGGAAGGATTACAACCAGGCTGTGTGATTTTGGGCAAAGGGTGCCATCTGGGGAATTTGCTACAACTCATGCCCAGCACTTTACAGCCAGCACTGAAGACAGCCCAAGGGCCAATTCAACAGCAGCACTTCTCATGGCAGTGTCATACATGTCCCCAGAGACACGCAGTCTAGCTTAGTTACACAGCCTCATTAAAATCTTTGTATTGGAGACTGTAATTGACAGCTTGCTTCTAATTAATTAGAAATCAAAAGCTACCCTGAGAGATGTATCAGGGAAAAAGAAAAATATGAATTACTTAATAATAGGAATATGTGCAATGATCTCACAAGTATCATTTGCAAACAGCTGAAAAGCTAACAAGGAGAAAGGCCTTGTTGGCCTGGATTAAGCAGGAACAAATTAATTATAGCTTTTAAAAATGGAGTTAGATAACCCCTGCAGATAACTTATGTTTGACGGAATGGAAAACAAGCCTGAAGCTGTCAGTGGAGATGGGGAAAGCAAAGAGGCATCCTTGGTTAGCCACAGCCCAGCAGCCCCTTGCCAAGCCCTACAGGTCTCAGGGGGGCAGGGCTGGACTCAGGCACTGCTGCTGTCCCAGGGCAGCTGACAGCTGCTGGCCTCATCCAGCCATCAGCACTGTGCTGAGCTCTGCCCCAGACTCTCAGGCTGTCCTGGGCCAAGCAGTGCTCCCCAGCAGGAGAAGAACCCAAGGAGCCCATTGGCCACACAGCAGTTCCACATTTGGAATTCTGCTCAAAACAGGGACTGTGGAGAAGTGTCCCCCCAGGCAGATTGTAGCACACAAGTATCAACTCGATGAAGGCATTGCAAATAAATTAATTAATGCTTTTCCAACAAGTAATAGAAGCTATAGAAGACAAGCCCTTACTGGGACACGGAGGTAGTCTGCAAATCCTTACGGTCTCTGGTTTATTCTCCTTGCACAGGCCGATGACGTTGTCCCTGGTCCGGCACAGGACCGGGCGATCCTGGGTGCCATTGCCACAGCTGACAGAGCACTGAAAGGACATGCAGCAGTTACACCCCAGCCACCCTCTGCATTAGAAACATTAGAAAATGGATTAGACACTAGCTTTTCAATTTTAAAAGGCTGCCCTTGATTTGAGCTGACATGGTGCATTATTTGAGCCACTGCAGTACCTACAGTAACTAAGCAAGAGGGAGAGCCACTCACTGCTTCTTGTGGCACACCAGTAATTGTGAAATACTCCAAGAATGAGCTATGGTCTGAGCAATAAACAAACAACTGTACATGTGAGTCATCTATTCCCAGAGCCATCTATTCACAAATTCAGGGCTTGCATTAATTGTCATGCTCATTCCACCCAGTCAGAAATTAGTTGTTTGAGACCTCCAGAAAGGGACTGACCTGTGACCAGGGTCCTATTCTCCACTGTGCTGGACACAGCTCCCTGTTGCAGGGCCTCCTGCCCTCTGGGCGGTCGTTGTTGCAGTATTTGGTGTGGACAGAGCGATTTGTGTTGTCATGGAGGGGCTGGATGCAGCGCACAGACCGTACCTGATACCCTGTCTTCCCACAAGATTTGCTGCAAGGCTCCCATTCTCCTGTAACCCAACTGGGTTGGTGAAAAGAGAGTGAGCAGAGAAAAATTCAAACTGCTGATCTGTAATTCTTAAACACAGATTTAACATGATGTTAATACTAGTTCTAATACAGAAAAAATGAGAAGATAGCAAAAAACCATGGTGAGGGTTATTTGACTGCCCCTGAAATATTATTAATAAGACCCAGATCTTCACTATTACTTTCTCATTATCTCCAAGATAAGCATTATTCTTACTTGGCTGTATTTGCTTTGGTTTTAAGCTGCCCTTTCCAAGACTGCACATAAAAATATGGTTGCTTTTATGTCAAAAGCAGCCACCCAAGGGTGCTGCGGAACTTCCCAGATCTGGGTGCATGAGAATGAGATGTGCCTTGTCTCATAATGCAGTTCCCACAAGAGTGAAGCCAAAGCATCTGGGCTAGAAATGCAGCTCCAGCCTGGCCTGTGTCTGGGCACCCCATGGACCACATCCCTGGCCAGACTCAATCTGCTGAAGCATTGGCAAACACTGTGAGTGCTGAGCTTGGGCTCAAGGTCCTCATCATCATAAATGTTCGGTTTGGGGGAAGGCAACACTCCACTGAAAACCAGAAGGTTTGAGTTCCTAATGTCTAAATCAGTATGGCCACTGAGAAATGAAACCTAATGTTTGTAATGTGCTGTAGTTGAAAACCTCATTGATCACTCAAACTGGCTCATTAATTACAGCTACAAATTGTAAAGAACTTAGAGAAGAACAACAGGGACAGACAGAACTAGAGGAAAATTATCTAGACTGCTGAAAGCTTGGTTATAATTAAGTGAAGATATACAGCAGTCTATAAATATTTACAGAGATTTTCAAGATGGAAATATTGTTCCATGTAAACAGGATTCATGGGATAAACTTAACCAAAAAATAGACATAGTCTGGAGAAACACCCTGAGCTTGAAGGAATTGTCCTAAAGTACTCATAAAATCCTGGGTTTGGAAATAGTCAAGAAATAGCACAAGGCACTGCACTACACACTCCAGTTAAGCAGAAAGTAACAATTTCACCCAACTTTCTCTTTGTAACCTCCGGAAATTACACAGCTGTGGGGAGAAAGGCGAGAGCTGTCGAGCCGTGAATCCTGAGGTGACTTCTGAGACAAAGATGAGTTTTCCCCAGAAGTGAAGAAGCAGCATATTAGTGTAGTGGGTGCCACAGAGCTTTGTGAAACCCCTTAAATAATTGCCTTCCCTATGTACAAGAGCAAAATGCTTGGATGACATTCTATGGAAACAGAGCTAACTGAAACTTCAGGGATCCAAGTACAATTTAGGATCCTACTGAGTCTTTGTGGTACCTGGGCCCAATTATATTTGCAGCTGAAAGGAGAATACAGTCCTTTCCAGAGAGCCTGAGATACAGTTAGGTCATTACTTCAGTTTTCCAATAAATAAACATTCAACCCTGACCCATGCTGAGTTTATGGGGCACAGTTTCTTGCCTTTCTCTCTTTCAAATCTTTTTTTTGAAAGGAAGTTAGGAAATATTGTGTGGTATGTTCTATTTATTTGCTGTGATTCCTGGAACCTATACTTAGTCCCCAGAGATAAAAGCTGGGATCAACATACTCGTTTCTTGTTGCAGTAGCAGCACAAAGAATATATTAGTCCTACATGTGGCAGGAATAACCTGCTGCCAGGCAAAAAAATCACCTGTAAAATGTGAATTAAAATATTTATAACACTGGACTATGTAGAGCAAAAATGAAGGTGCAACAGGCATTTTGTGCTGTACAAGGGCAGCCAGAGAAATCTAACAGGTCAAATATTTTCCCCGTGTTTAAATGTCCAAAAACATGCCATGAACTTTATGAAGATTTGGATTTGAGAGACTAGATGACATTGGGTGTCTTCTGTAACACTCTGTACATTTGTTCTGACATGGTTAACTCACACTGTGTAAAATCCACTGGTATAAATTGAATTTATGTCTATTTTGTATTACCTCAAGATGGCCTGAACATAAATGTCTGGATCAAGACAGCACTTCTTTTCTAATCCAACTTATTAAATAAGCCATAGGAACCAGCAGTCACAGAAAGAACATTTCTATGAGCAGAACAGAGCATGACATCCTCACAGTCCCGGGTCTCTGTGATGACCATGGAGGTGAAGTTAAAGCCCCCTTCCCTGAGGTGACAGTGCTGGCTGGGTGTGGTGCCCCTGCACCTCCAGGGAGCAGTGCTGGGGCACAGGGATGCTTACATGGGCTGCGAGCACTCCTGGAGGTTGCACACCCTGCGGATGGGCTTGGGCTTCTGGATCAGCTCGCAGTAGCTCCGATGAACCATCTTGTGGTCCGTCTTCCTGCGGCAGCCGTACTTGGTGAACTGGTAGCCTGGGGAAAGACACTCCTCTGATTGTCACAGCTGGCAGATCTCACAGAGGGCTCGAGTTTCAAATGAACTGCACAAACTCTGTCAAGGGCTGCAGCAGGAACTGCAGGTGGACGCGCTACCAAAGGAGCTGTAACCTGCACACTTACCGCACAAATTTAACACCCATAATTGCTCACCCCCTTTATTTTTCACGACTTTAATGAAAATAACAGCCAGATCCAGCATCTCAAAAACATTCTGTAAACCTGCCCAGCCACAAACCAACACTGCAACCTGACCATCAGCCTGGGGAACAGCATCAGGGTTCACACCTGGCCCCAAAACAGGAGTCTGACATTGCAAAGGCCACATCACTGGATGAGGATTTACAAAGGGCTGCCCCATGGCACCTTGAGGTTCAGCACCTTCACAGCTTGGAGACCCTCATCCAAATCTTGCACGTTTGTCCAATTTTTCAGTTTCAAAACCATAAATCAGAAATGAACCAGCCCAGATCTGCCCCCAAACTATTTAAGTCACATTTTAACCCCATTCACTATTTATTTATCGATTACTTAAATAAAACTCCTCCCGTACTCTGGTCTCCCTAATGTGGCAATGAATGAATTTTGAATGATCTGCAGTTTTGTTTTTACCTCCCCCACAAGGTTTTGAACACTGGGACCATTTCTTCAAAGCCCATTCATATGACACTGAGTCCTCTTCCAAAACATTGTTGTTATCTACATTCAAGGAATCTTCATGGATCATGTACTTGTAAGTCAAAGATATCTTGGCACCACCATGCGGAATCACCTAGTAAGAAAAACAGATGTAAAGAAAAAAGATATGAAAGACTGATATCAGGAACTCTGTGAGATGAGGTGAAACAGTCACTATGGCTCACATATAAAAACATCCCCGCAGGGATTTCAACCTTTTAGCTGCACTCAATGCATTTTTTCCCTGATGAAAAAGTATCTCTATCCTTATGACACAGAGTTTCTAAACTGCATATTAAGAAAGACTGTTGTTGATTTAGACTTATTTTCCTTGCCAGCATTGGACTGACATCATGATACTAAATTTTTTCCATATCCCATCACAAAGGAAGGAAATTTTGTACTGAAATGATAACGGATAGTTCCACTGAAAGACAAAGCAAATTCAACTACAGAAATAACTGGAAGTGGCAAAGAAAATTGCTTATATTTCTGATAAAACACAAATATTCTTATGATAATCCTGGAATTCTGCAAAGCTTTTTACTTAATCTTGACAGAAATATAAACTATTTAGAAAGAGGTTTTGTTATCACACTGCACTAAGGCAAATGCAAGAAAATGGGACCCAATGTGAACAAAGTGCAAAATATTGGTCCTTTGGAAACATAATATTTATTCTTTCTTTGAAGTTCAGCTGGTGTAGATCAACACATTACAGTTGTTTTCAGAGGGATTTTAAATCAACTCACCCATGCTAATTGAAGTCTATTGCTTGCTAGTTTGCAATGAAATAAGAATATATTTGGCTGGTTTTGGGAATTGTGGAACTCGCTTTGCCCTGCAAAAGGGAGCCAGGGAGCACAAGAATCCTGCATCTGCCTTTGCAGGATACATTTTCAAAACATGGATGGGAGAAGGAGATGTTAGATCTAGCTGATACGAACCACTCTGACCTTTTTTTGACTAGTGCTCACATGTCAGATAGGATAAGTAAGCTGCAGAGTCTTTACTCAGTGGCTGATTGCTAGGCCATCCACAGGAAATAATCAGGACAGCTGGTTGCTCAACACATAACCCTGAATTATAACAGCTCTCATACAGAGCAAGGAATTAAGAGAAAGGAATTAAAATACATCTTCTATTGTCTTATAATTGAAGCAGATGTCTTCTTGTAACCCACAAGAGGAATCTGAATTCTATGCTAGCCCATTATGGCTCCGTGGAAGGTGGTTTTCATTTGACTTACCAGAATAACTATTCCGTGACGCAGTGGGCCCATGGTCTGCACCGTTTCTCTGTCATCGTCATTCCGATATTCCCACTCCACACCCATGTCAATAAATACTTTAGAGTCTGGCACATAGTTGTCTTCACTTAGAATGAATTTCCCCGTTTCACGATTTTTAATAGCTGGGAACAACACAAGAACATGAGAGGTTCGCTTTGCATCTCCAGTTTTGTTCTGCTCGTGTCCCAGTGGAAGAAGCTGAAAAGGCCAGTGTGCATTTTCTCTCTGTTCCCTCACAGGTTTGGAAGGACTTTTTCAGGTGTTTCACTGAACTGCCAATGCTTTTCTGCTCAGCTCCAGAAACATCAGTTGTCCTTTTTTTTTCCTTTTTCATAGCCTGCCTTGCCAGAGAAGTGAGGCCAGCGAGGCTGCACCACAGGGAACCAGCTGCCTGCTCCCCTGTAACAACTTCTGAATGCACTGGCCAAATCCGAGCCAATTTGAGAGCCAGTGGGGGTCCCAGAGCTATTCAGCTCTTTCATATGTTGTAAGGCAGCTCAGGGGGCCGTAACTGCTCCATCAGAGAAAGGCTACTGAGCTAACCCCCAGCAGGTCTCCTCAGTGAGAGAGAGAGACACTAGAAACAGTATTAATTCTCCTGCTCAGATCCAGTCCTGACACCAACACAGCCCTGTTAAGCTCCTGCTGCTCTGCAGGCACCTGCCGCTGCACACAGAGCCTGGTTCCTCTGCTTCAGCTCTGTCCTTCACCTGGAGAGACTTCAGCCACCTTTGTAGGAGGACAGGTTTTCACCTGAGATGGAAAATTTGCCCTCCTTGTTAGAAGAAGCAGGGACTGTTTGTTATGAAACACCGGATTTTAACTCCATTCTCTCTCTGGCAGCTACCTGAGCATCCTGCTCCCTCAGCAGCGGCCTCGACAGCGAGCCAGCTGCTCATGTGCACAGCACTCACCCCACCCGACAGAAATCTGTCTGAATGAGGATTGCTCCCGGACCCACAGGGCCAGGCTGCCCTGAGCAGCAAGGGAAGCACTCACTGGGGAGAAGCTGGGATGACACAGGCTACAATTAGCAGACCATTAGTTGTGAATCTACTTCCAATTAATAGCAGCCCACTAGTCACTGCTTCCCATTGATTACAGGGCCCGGGGAGGAGAGGGTTTCCATTACCTCCTAAACTGCTGGATTGATTTGGCAGCCTCGTGTCAATACTGTTAGCAGTGGGGCAGAATCTGGAACAGATCTGGATATAGCTGGGAAGTGACTGAGGGTGGGAAGCATGAAAGATGCACACAAAGACCACAGAACCATAGAATGGTTTGGGTTGGAAGGGACCTTGACGATGATCTAGTTCCAACCCCCAAAGATGATGCATGGCACCCCATAAAGTAACTCTGTGCCTCTTCCAGCAGCTTTCACACATGCACAAACCAACACAGAGATCTGGCTGGGACACCCTGGAATATAGCACAGGGAAATCAAACTGCCAAACAAGTTTCTTAATTTAACATACTTAAAGAAAGTACGTGGTGTGGGTGGGTAATGGGTAAACAAATGTATAAACACATTGTCAGCCTCCAGAGACAAAAATAAACACCAGAAAAAATTATTCTGACTGAAAATTTTCCTGCTGGTTACTTACCCAGATTATGAGCAGTGGCATCTGTTTCCTGTATAAGTAAATGTCTCGCACCAGCAGGAATTTCAAACATCTTAACGTACCCTACATTGTAGTATTTGAAAAGAGAGTTATGGATTAATATGCCACAAACAGGGAGGGTTTGTCTTAGGTTTTTAAATAAATCTTATTTTCTGAAAGCAGGGTGTATTAAACAAGATGAACCGAATCCAACATTGTTCCATCCCCATTTTTGTGCCAGGTGATGGAACATAACAGGGACAAAGGGCTTTGGGTCAGAAGACAGATGCCTGAAGTATCATCAACAGACTTTGCTTCAGACTAAAATGGCCTCTGAGTGCCATATGCACCCACAGAGACCACACAGTCTCCTGCCTGACAGTGCCTGATGATGACATATTGTTGCAGCTCTGCAGTGACTTGGATAGAGCAGCTGGGTGACATCAGCAGCACAAGTAAGTCCACAGCTCCACAACAAGGAGCAGGCAAGCCCTCTTCTATGCATGAACAGGCCCTGGTATCAGCAGCTTTAACTGATCACTGGACAGAAGTCTTATTTTCAAATTATAAACACATCTGGAAGTAAGTCCAGATTGTTTACTGGAATTAATGATGCTGCAAATGATTTGTAATTGTCCTGGTACTTTCCATGAAACATAAGAGATCAAGAAAAAATACCCTGAATTCCCCAGGACAAACCACACTGAATGTACTGACCTTGCTTTTTTGGTACTCTTGAAAATGTTCTTTTCACCACTTTGCAGTGGGAATTATCTCCTCCACAGACACCACACTTATCTTCCTGCTTTGTGGAACCTATGACCCTGTCACACCCAACTTTCTGTGCACAAAAGAGAGAAACAGTCATTCTTATTGATCCACCCTTCAATTCGAACGAGCCTTCACCTCACATATCAACCCCCAGATTCTGCTTCAGCAAAGCAGCACACCTTGCAGTATTCTCCTGGAAGATCAACAGCTAAACAGATTTTACTACTTCCAGTTCCTATAGTAGCTGTCAGTTGGGTGATTATGTTTTTATATTATGCTTCACAGTGGTTCTCTTACAGAAGGAAAGCAGCATGGTTAAGGAAAAGCTCTTAAGCCTCAGCTTATCTTAAGACAGATGCTTAAATTCCAGGAGAATCTCAGCATCTCTATAGGGATAAGCACCTCCACCAGTGCCTTCCTAGTCAGAGACTAATTCCTTTGAAAGATGACCTGCAGCAGATCCCCACTTAGAGGAACTGTCATTGAATTTTTAAATATAGCATGATCAAATACAGAGAGACTGCACATCAGCCATATCCTAACACCACTTTCCTTGAAAGCTGCTGTGCGTTCCTGTTTCATTGTACATTCCACCCCCACTAAACCTCGGCAGGAAGAGCATTCCTTGAAAGCTAATTGTAATAGTTCATCTTAAAATACTCCATGAAATATTACTTGTGTAGGTAGGTGCTTCTGGAACCGAGTCACATGCATGGCAACTGTGAATATCACACATAATATTGTGACAATAATCCTAATGAAATCTCCTTATTGCCCAAAGTGTTATTATACTTAGTCATTCTTGGAGAGAAACACTCAGGGTACAATTTTAATTGTTTTCACAATACTGAGCTCTGAATCAGCCCCCAAACACTCACCAGGCAGTCCCCCCGCACGCAGATGCTGTAAGCGTCCTTGTAGGAGCAGCGGGTCCCATCGTGCACCATCCTTTTCATGTACACCACATCCCCTGTCTCCTTTGATTCGCAATACAGGTGGCACCTCTCCTTAGCTGGAAAATAAAATGACCCAAATTGTGAGTGTTCAGCTCCCACAGTTTAGTTGCTGACCTGGTGAGCAGCACTTTCAGTAGTGTTGGCTCTCCCTTCTTGCTTGCACACATCACAGAGCCCAGCGTGGTACCCATAAATCATTGATGCTTATCCCCTTTGAAAAATCCTGTGATCTCTTGGAAACTGCTGAATCATAAAGCATCCATGTGTCACCATTAGAAGACAGACTTAAGAATAACAGATCATTGACTTTGATGTGGGATCTATTTAATCCTTTGCAGGTGATGCAATCTGGTAGAGCTTTCCTCAGTTGCACAACTACCTGTGAGAGATGCTGGTTTCTCCTGCACTGCACTTAAGTGAAAAAAACCCAAAGTAACTTTCCCATTAAAAGCAGCTGCTTGACACTGAGTGAACCTGGCATCCAAAATTTCTTCAGAGGCATCTGGGCCATAGCATTTCATCCTAACCACAAATTTAATTTTCCCTCATGGTTGTACTTTTATTTATGATAATTTAAACCATTAAACAAGATGAGATGTCAGAAAGATTCAGACAAAAAACATTTTTTTCCTGCTAATACATGCACAAACAGCCAGACAAGTGGTATTTTCTCTAATCTGTTCCAAAGAGCTAAGAACAAAAAAATAAAGCTGAAAATGACTAGTCAGTGGCTGAATAAAGTTGTATTCCACTAGTGTATTTTGTTTTATCCATGTCTCTTGCTGTCCTCAGCCCCATAATAGGATTCACTATGCTTTCCTTGGCACTGAAGAGCAGATGGCCTTTCTGCTAGATGAAACAAATAGAGATTCTGCTATTTTAACATGATTAAAAGTTGGAATGTTTTTCCCACCATTTAAAACAATAACGGCCTTTCCATTATAGCAGTTCAGCTGAAATAAATCTTCACAGGCCCTTTGCGTTCTTCCCCTGTACAGTTCCATGGCCTCTGCCCTCTTTTTATAAAGTCCTTGTTATTGCTGTTGATGTCCTCAAGGCCACTGGGTATTGGTACATCAGAGACCTTTGTTACAGCTCCCAAACAATGCAGAAAAGTCACGCTAAAAATCCAGGGTCTAGTCTATTAAAACAGGTACTTTTTTTGGTGCGAATTCTTAACAGGAGACTATTAGGATCATAATAACGACAGACCTACTGTATTTGCATATATTAGAAACATTAAGCTATGCACAAGATAGATGTGTACACACCAGCCCTGGATATGCAGCCACCACCCCCCCCCACCCAACATACCACACATTCACTGCATGTGATTAAATGAAAATATCAGCAGGTCTGACTGGGTGCCAACAACTCTGTACAAGGGCTTTATTTTAGAGATGGTTCTGTTCCCACTGCTCCATGGGAACAGTAAATGTGCAAGTGCTGTTAAATTAGACCCTGTTATTGCGAAGAATTATTTTCTTCCTATTCACTGGTGCTGGGTACAGTAGAGGTGCAGGAGTACGGATGTGACGGTGTGCCTGTCCACTCCCTGCTCTCTGTGAGTCCTTCTCATTTAACTGAGCCTGGGAGCTCATAGCCAGAGTCACTCCCTACTGCCCTGGCAGATGCACAGTGCAGGAGTCTGCGAGCATGGCAGGGGTGAGGACATGGGGGCTCAGAGGGCCGGGAACAGGAGACAGGCCATGGCACAACGGGGCATCGGGATGCTCAAGGACACACTGGGGTGTGCCCCAGCTCAGTGGCTTTTCTCTGCCCACAGCATGAGGCACTCCTCTCTGTTCCTATCCCCTGCACAATGTGTCAGACACGTCCAGCTGAGCTGCCTGTGAAGTGTACGGATTTATGTCACTTCTGAGCCACAACTGCATTTTCCTCACAAGTATGTCGCTGATACGCCTTATCCTTACAAAAAGGAGTTTTAAATAGATTAGAGTTCAAGCCTTATCTCTGGCCTTGTTTTCACACAAAAGCTGTTCCCTCTAATAACCCTGCACAGGTAAATGTAACTCTCAAGGTGTCTGCAGTTATACCATAGTTATATGGGAAACCAGCAGTGCCCAGGGATCAGTGCTCAGACATCAATGAGCTGGTTTCTGACCCAGAAGCCATTGAATTTAATAGAAAAAAATCTGATTTGTTTCTGTGGTCTTTGCAGCAGACTGCTCCAAAGGATAAAGCACAAGCAAAGGTCCTGCAGGCCACAGCCTTCATCCCCTCACCCTGTGCCAGCAAAGCTATTTCATGAAATTAAGCTGTGAGGCTGTGAGGCTGTGTCTGTGCCTTTGAAAATCCCAGACTGACCAAGATGGCATGAAAAGAATGAGGGAACTCTGAGAACTGTTTGGGAAGAAAGTCAGGCAAATTAATTATAAGGAATTTGCTATAAATTTCTGGCAGAGTATCCTCTCACTGGAATGCAAATGATTCACCCAGAGTGACTCTTCCCCTCCCAGTGATGAGACTGGGCTGAGGATGGGTGGGTGCCCAGAACCTGCCCCTTGCCAGGCCAACCCTGCCCTCAAGAGTTTGTCATTCAAGTGAAGTGACACGGTTCAAAACCAGTGAACAGCCCACACTGCTCATTCAACAAGTTGAGACTCATTGCCCTCTGCCTTTTTGTTTGGTAGAACATCTCAGTGTGTTTTCTGGCAAGAGCAGACATGGCCCCAGTCAACCAGCTGCACTTGCATTGACAGTTGAGCCGAGGCATTAACAGGAGCAGGAACATTTTTGTTCTAGGAGGTGATCTCTGTCAAGAGGCCACAAAATCAGCCTGACCTTGCTGGTTGAGAGCCAGCACCCATCCAACCCAACAGCTGCCTCCAACAGTGCCAGCAGCATTTGCAGGAAGACACAGGAACAAATTTGAAACTTTTCTCAGAATATTCTTCAAGTTCCTCCTACACTGCAGCTTGGGGACTTCCGAAATCATGGCTAGAACTTGGTGTTTAATGGCTCTTAATGGATAGTAGAACTGTCAAGAATTTTTCAAAATAATTTCTAAAACTTTCTGGCATCTGCAATTTCCTGTGGCAGTGAATTTCAAGGTCATTAGATGCTTTGTACTAAGTCTTTCCTCTTATTTGTTTTAAATCTGCCACCTGATAATTTTATTTGATGTTCCCAGGCTTGTGTTATGAGAAACTCAATAATCATTCCACGTTCAGTCTCTTTGGGCCACTCACAGCTCTGTAACTCTACCTTTTTAATCTACATCCTTGCTTTTCCAGGGTGAAAAGACCCAGTTTATCCAAACTCTCCTCATCCAGAAGTAATTTTTTATGTTTGCTTTATTCTGGTCTCTCTGAGTTCAGCTCTGGGTTCTTTAGCAGCACGGGAGTTGGGCACAGCCTGAGCTGCACTGGCTGAGTATTTAAAGTGCAGACAACCCATGCAGGTACATGGAGGCAGAGCAGTGTTCTCCATCTCTCCCTTCAATCACTGAACTGATCTGTTCCTGAAGCTGTTCCCAACTCCCAGCCTTTCTCTTCAGAGCCCACCATGGTACAGATCCATACACACATACACACCAGTTTTTACCCCCATAGCCGTTACTTGCATTCATTAACACCAACTTCCTTTGCCTTCTTGTGCCACTTAGTGTCACAAGGTCCTTCTGCAGCTCTCAGAGTGGGCCATGCTCCTGTGCAAAACCATTCCCTTTTATCTCATGGTAAATCCATTTAACAGCTGTCGTTGGGGAACAGTGTCCAAAGTTTTTTGAAACTCTAAGTACACTGCATGAATTGGGTCGCTCATACACTGATACTCACTGGTCCCTCCAAACAACTCCTAAACAGGTTTAGGAGGCATGATTTCCCAGGAAGAAGTTTTACCTCTCCCTATATAATTTTTACTCATATTTGCAACCGATTTTAGTTTTCACAGGAAAGGGGCTGCTCACCATCGACATGTTCATAGGGGAGCCAGTGGTGTTTGGTGTTCTGGTACTCAAAGTAAGGGTCCCACTGCCGGCACTGCTCCTCTCTGAAATCCTCAAAGTCCTTGGGACAGTCCTGGGTGTTGCACAACTGGAACTCGTAGCTCGGCCCCACACACGTGCGGCCTCCGTTGGCAGGACTGCGACAGGGAGAGAAACCTAGGGTTAGGTTTGCCATTATTTCATTAATCAACTGTCTGTCAAATCTTCTGAGGAGCAATTTGTTTCCCAGTCATGCCAGTAGGCACTTGATGAAGCCAGGGCTGTATTTCTGATATGTAAAATCCCGCTGTCACTATTTAGCTTTTAGAAAGCAACTTCTGCAAGCAGAGGTTCAAACCACTTGATAAAGGCAAGGAAAGCCATTTTCTTGGTGTAGCCAGGAAAGGAAAGCACAGCACAACTCGTTCCCATTCACCCCTAATGCAGCAGCAAAGGCAGAACAGCCCAGCTCAGTGCTGTGCCCCAGGCAGACCTGCACCAGATCCCTGGCAGATCTGGCAACGCAGAGCTCAGAACCTGTAGCTGGGTTTGCACCCTCTTCCAGGAAACACAGAAAAAGTTTTCAATAGTACATTAGGCTTTTCCTACATGTAAATAGATTTTACAACTAAAACTGTGTCCACAGTTATAAAGGTCACTTCCCTGTTGCCAAAGTAATAAAGGCTGAAAAGAGAACTGGCAAATTTCTTCTTAACGGAACAATTTCCATCAGAAAATGCCGCTTCATAAAACTCAATTAAAAAAAAAAATCAGTGATAAGAGTATTTTTAACACCACTCAATTTCAATTGCTTTATCAACAAACCCAGAAATTCGATGTTAAAAATATTCTCTCTGTTAAAATAATTTAATTCTGACCATTGTTTTAGTTCTTGCTGTTAGGATCTTGACATTTTATGATACCACACTAAGATAGCAATAATTGCACATATCATTTGTATATACCAATCTTTGTTAACTATACTTCACTTCCACTGTTACTGGAATGGAATCATTCCACATTATCTAGATGATCCATATGTAAGTTATTAAAGCAAGGCAATTCAAAATTCCTAAAATTAACTTTGGGAAAGGTTCTGATCTCAGGAACTTTGTTCCAACTTGGAATGAAAACAGCTTGAAAATATTTTAAGACCTTCTTGTTGAAATATCCTAAAAGGTGGATTAAAGAAAACTTTTTTAAAGGTTTTTTAAAAAAATCAAGTAAATCACAGCTATTATTTCATACTCACATTTAAAAAAAGATACATAGGACCCTAAACTTTTACTTATGCTTTACACAACACTGCATTAGCACTTTCAAGATCCTTGTAACTGCATAACCAGTTTAATGGATGGATAAACTGAGGAATAAAGATGATTCATTACTTGCTAAGGGCCAAAAGTAGAATTTCTGACAACTTATGCTATAAGTCAGATTTAACAAGCACCACTCAACATCCTTTACTGCACTGCTGCGCTGGGCACGCACTGAGGATCCTCCCCGTGCAGCCCCTGCACGTCAGTGGAACACGTGGGGGTGTCACTCACTGTGGGTTGTCACACTGCCGCGTCCTGTACTTCACCCCGGTGCCACACGTGCGGGAACAAGAGCCAAACTTACTCCATGCCCCCCAGTGTCCGTCCTGCTTCAGGATGTCTGGTGTGAGCCAGATGCAGTGACCTTTAAAGCAATGCTGAAAGAGAAAATCAGATGTCGGAATGATTATATGGTTAACTTATATCAGATGAGAAGCTGTTGTACCACACATTAGAATTTTAGGCACATTTTTTTTCACCCCTCCAACAGAAAGTAGAGGGACTTGCTGTCAGATTGTGCCCATGATCCCAAACTCACTCAGATTTTATAAACTTTCAGGTCAGTATGCACATGTGTGCGTGCAGGTTTTAAGGCTACCAGGTTTGTTAAACTGTTCTCAGTGTTACATTTCCTCATCACCTCTCTGCAGCAGGGATATCATTTAAGGGAAATGGCAGAATCCCAGATCTCGGAGGCTAACAGTAACATCCTGGCTCCACTATTGCCTGCAGCCTCTCCTGGCAGCACTGTCAAGAGCTCTGGCCACAGCACCATCCTCTCCCACAGCCCAGCCGCTCCCAAGTGCACACACATATTCCTACGATAAATGTGATCAACAAAGTGTCACAAAATCAAAGCAAGCTCACATTGTAGACACTAGTGCTATTAAATAAAAACTTTTGCAGTGTCACCCTGAAGATCTCATAGTAAACCTGACCAAAATACCAGGAGGCATTCCTTAGGGACAGCCCCGGGCAGTCCTACAGCACCACAGTTCATCACACCCTACCACATTTTCCCCTTTCTTTTACCTGGTTTTTAATAGAGTCATTCTACAGCAGCTGAAACATAGAATTTGCTACACTCCCCAAACCATTAAGGTATTTATTTTATTTCTTTAAGAGCCTTCATAGCTCTGGTACTGATCATCTCTACTGTCAAATCCTGTTAAAGAAACCTGTCAATGCATTTCCACCAACTTCTCCAGTCCCTAATCAAGGAATTTTTTCTCAGCTGAAGTCAGAAAGAATTCTTCTCAAGGATCACAAGATTCTGGCCCTTTTTAGTACTATTTCTGCTTTCATAAAAGCCTACTGATGAAGTGTGGGTGCTGGAAAATATATTCCAGCAAACAAACGACTTTGCATGAGACTGTCACAGTTTGTCTGCATTAACGGTTACTGCCGGGATGAGAGAGCTCTGGCTCAGGAGCACAGATGGCTGCAACAACAAGTGAAATCAGTCACTTACTTTCCTTAACATTCAAGTCAACAACAACATTTTACACAGCTTAACAAGCCCTGGAACGCAGGAATTTGGCAGGCTGCACAAGACAAGCATATGGCTAAATGCATGCTGCCAGCAAAAACAAAATCAGAAGATATATAACAGGAGAGCGTTCTTGAGCATAGAGCGATTAGTGATCTGGAAAGCAAATTTAAAAGTGATGGATAATCATTAATAATGCTGAATTTAAAGAGAGAAACATTAGTAAAATGGTGACAAGGCACAGCTTACTGATTCACTAATCTGCTCAGTGACTGGCTCTTTATGCATGCAATTTATTTTGGGGCTGATGTGGTTGGACAAGGAGTAGAAGAGAGAGTAGAAATTAGGATTCAACTATTTTTTTCTTTCCCATGACTTCAGATATTTGAAGTCAAAACCTATGGAATAGATGAGTTACCACAAAGCCAATTATACCAATCCTGCTCCAGAGCTGTAATGCGCACATTTTTCTTAGATGTTTGACAGAACAAGAGATAATTCAGCAAAGCATGAAAGAAATGCAAAATACTAATATGTCCTTTGCTTTTTTTGGTTTAGAAGCTAAGGGCTGTACCCTTCAGGGACTGTTTACTTATGGCTTTAGAGAGGTTTGTTTGAACAAACAGTTTGAGTCGTGGGGCCCTGCGCAGCCAGGGAACCATTCCGAGATGCGGGGGAAGCTGCCAATGCTTCAGCTTGTCAATAGACATTTCAGCTGGGCTGGGAGGCAGATGTGAAGTGACAGCTCCTGATCTGTGCTTGCTCACACATCCTTTTATCAGGGTGCTGCATCTCTCAGGTGTAAGTTCCACAGCAGTCACCAAATCCATTTCAGGAGCCATTTAGCCTATGCTCACTACGTGATGAGCATAGGCTAAATCCAGTGCTTGGACTCATAGAGGAGAGGGAGAGACGTGATGACACCGTGTTTCCCAACCTCTTCCCTGTTTCAGTCAGAAATAGTGGGATGTTGTTTTGCAACAACCTCTATTAAACCCCCTCTCTGATATTGAAACTGGTCCCCGAACTGGAAGGCAAACATGGAAAAGTGTTACTGACTTTGCTGTGTAAACGAAAGAGCAGCACTGATTTTTAGCGGAGAAGCTGGTCAGACGCTGATTGTTGGGAAGCTGAGGCAGAGCTATTAGGAGAGAAGCATTTGTGTAAAATGAGTCATCCACAGCTCTGCCTTTTTTGTGGATTAAAAGAAAGGAGCCTACAGAAAACAAAATGATTCACTAATGAATCTCAGTCTGTGCAGACCCGTGCAAGAAAATGCCTGAGAAGGTAAAACCAGAGACAGAGCAATCTCCAGCGTAATAAAGAAAGTTAAAGCCAACCCTTCCTATTGCTACTACATTACCTACATAATGAGGTGGAAAAGAGCCAATTTCAAGCACTATTCCCTTCATAAACAGGGGATTTCACTTAAAGAATGAAGCATATTAAAACAATATTTTTTTTAATGAGAAAAAAATGGGTAAATGCAAATTGTTTTCTTAGTTGAAGACAAGATGACTTCTTGCAGTCTCGCCTATTTTTCTGGCAGACAGGACGGTCCAAAACAAGTGCAATTTCCAGGAGAGGGAGCTTAAATTTCTTGCAGTAAAACATTCCACTGCTGTTTTCAGCAGTTCTTTGAAACAACTGCTGTGGGTGCCAAAAAAAGAGCCAGTGTGTTCCTGTGGGCTTAACACATCTGCAAGTCAATTTTCCAAGAAGAGACTTGAAGATCTTCCGTGGGTATCTGTAACTATTTCATATTGAGCTGCAATGGGCATCACTCTGGTCTCCTCACTTGACACCCCAGGTATCTATCTACCAAGTAATCCCTCACACTGCACCATGGCTGGGGGTCCTCTGTTCTCATCACTCTCCTGAGATCCCATCAGGAGGGGGTTACTTATTTATTTGTATTCCCCATCACACACAGGCTGGCCCGCTCTGCTCCATCTGTTTGAGAATAATTAGCTGCAAGGGATGAACTGAAAGTTCCAACATTAAGGACTACTCTGAGCCAGTAAAAGTTTCTTCAGTGGAGAATCAAGTATTCTCCCTGTTTCTGTGGTGACTAACACAGCACACACTCACCCATCTGTCTCCTGTCTCCGAGAGAAGCTGAGGTCAGCTTTCTCAGTGGGAAATTATCTGGATTGCTTTGAGCACACATTAGTGTTTTCAGAAACCTTTTTTCTTGGTCCATTTTTCTTCTCAAAAATATCTATTTATTTCAATATTTAATCATCCCCTTCCTTTCCTGACAGAGTAAAAAAATCATTCCAAGTTTGACTCAGATCATCTCATTAGCACAGTGCAAGCAAAGAGAAGACCTGCTAGGTTTGTGCTGGATCCTTGGCACAGAAGCCTAATCCAAGAGCAACATCAGCTTAGTTGGCAGGGGCAGCTACCAGGCTCTTACCTCTCTCCAAGAAAAGAAAAAAAAGGAGGCTCAGGTGGTGCAAACCTTGATGTTAGTCACTGCAGCAAGCAGATGGACTCAAGCATGTGATCTCCCTGCGTGACTGACTCTGGGTTTTATTTCTACCCTGTGGAGAGCAGTTAGCTACTTCAGCCGACATAAATGTCTCCCCAGAAGAGTAATATATTTTTAAAATGGAATAACAAAAAATGATGGTATATTTCTGAAGGTTGCCTGGATTCAGAAGCCTGAGGCTAATGGTAGAGCTGACAGAATTGTATACAAGTAAATAAATTATCAGCTGACAACATATGTTTTCTTTCAATCTACAGAATGCCGGGCAGAGTAAAGCTTTGTGCAGTTATGTCTTGTCTGCATGGTTTACTATAGCAATTTATGGAGTGTCTCTGACCCCACAGTAAGACGCTGAACCTCCATGTGCTTAACTTTACACACTGGAGTTATTTCATGGAAGTTAATGTGACCATCATCAAAGCTTCACAAAATTGATAGAAACTTCCCTCTTGCTATTGAAAACTCAATCTGGTTTTTAAAAATCAAGCTGGGAGCAATATAAATTATTCTATTTCCTTTAGGATTCTACCAAAATAGTAGTTTTCTTTTCTGTCTGGGAAGCTCCAAGAGAATATGTTATTTTTTTATCTTTAAATCCAGCAAACTATTAGTTTGCTGACAATTAATATAATGGTTGGTCAGTATCTTCATTTGCACAAGAAGACTTATAATAATAAGTTTTTAAATGGCAGAACCTCACTGTTTTGGCAACATAGTTCAAATAACCACATGTACAGAAAAGATTACATACATTTACAGAAATATACACCTATCTGTACACATGCATGCACACATACAGACAGCATTAGAAAGCCTCATCTTCCCTTTCAAAGGTTTGGTGCCTGGGTCCAGGACAGAGCCTGGGTGTGCACTGACATGCTCCTTATCATTCTGCCTGCTGAAAATGTGCTACAGATTTCATGTCTCCCATGTGGCTGTTCTTGCCCCTTGACCATCAGTTAGGAAGGAGGCAGCTGGACTGGATTCGCCTCAATGGCATCCTGCTAAATTTGGGATCAGTTATCAGTTATGTGAACACCAGCCCTAGGTGAGAACATCCACGCACCACACGCCGTGTTCGCCTCCCCAACACCACTCTCATTTCTGGCATCCGGTCCCCTCAGCTGCAGCAAAGCCAGGATGTTTCTGTGACACATCAGCAGTGTTGTGATTGGTTTGTACTTAAAATAGGCCCTGGGAATTAGAGGTAAGAAATAATGAAAACTGCAAGTCTCTAAAGTGGGAAACAAATGAATCTTTCTCAATCAGTGTCTTTAATTGCTTATGTTTCTGTATTTGTCTTTTCTGGTATGATTCCAAAGAAAACAGGAGATCGTGTTTGAAATTATTTTCCTTTTTCTCAAATGCTGATGAGGTATCATGGGAGATGTACCTGGAAGGAAGCTGCCCCACAGCAACTGAGTCTCAGCTTTGGGCAATAAATGCATTTTACAGCCCTGTGCATTCAGGCAAGAGCCTCTGGTATTGTCCCAGTCGGTGAAGAGAGTGAACAGGGGAAGGCAAAATCAAGGGCAGGGATGAAAAGGAAAGGAACAGATGTAAAAGCATTGATCTGACATACCTGTATTAAAAACACCAGCGTCTAATAAATACAGTGGTCAAATGCTGAGCTCAGATACATAAAGTCAGCTATATAACCTTCAGAACACACATTATTTAAAAAAAACCCAAAACATTTAGTTCAGAATGCTGAGCCTTGTCTAATAAAATGGTTTTCATTTTACAACATTTTCTCAGGTTCTTCTGGAAGGTGGCAGCAAATTTATTTATCAAAAAACTGGGGCAGCTCCCTTGAGAATAAAACAGTCAGAGTCCTATCATCTACTGAAACTTCAGAATGTGCACATACTCTCTTGCATCTCTGCTGAGCTCAAAAGCCTGGCTGTCTGCACAGCTTGCTGAAGCCTTGGATCCCAAGTTCCAGTCCAAA
Source organism: Oriolus oriolus (assembly GCA_013400235.1). NCBI lineage: Eukaryota > Metazoa > Chordata > Aves > Passeriformes > Corvidae > Oriolus > Oriolus oriolus. The sequence goes on from VXBT01014143.1 coordinate 83,152, forward strand.
GAAAATTTTTACAGCTGAGTTGCATAATATCCTGACAAACTGTTTATAATGGAAGCACTGACAGATCCTTAACTGTAGGGTTACAAATTCCTTTTTTCTCCTCATTTCTGTTCAAGTACTAATATGAATGAATAGCTCAGGGAAGAGGGTGATGCAACAAAATGGAATACAACTGTATTTTTCAGTTAGGGGTCAGGAATATTTTTAATGTAAAAATCAAGATAAAGAAAAGTGCATCCAAATAAATTGTCTAAAATTTTAGACTGTAACCTATTTTTTTTTTTTTTAAACAAGAAACAAAGCTGTTATAACAGGAATAATTTAAAGAAGAGAAAACCAGAAGGGAGTGGTTTATATAGAGTGTGACTTGCTCGGGAATTAATTTAACATAACATTTTCATAAAAAAGACTTTTCAAACCATAACAGCAGCTGCTAATATGGTTCATTTATCGCATAAATGATGTCATACACTTGGTTATAAAAAAACCTTTCCAAGTAGCGACATCTTCCTCTCCCCCTCAGTCACTGCATCCAAAGCCAAGGGAAGCCAGATTTTTTTCAGCAGACTTCAAAGGACTTGGAGTTCAGACCCACTCCGAGCAGAGTGTGATCTCCACGGAGGAGCACTGGGGCTGGGAGCAGCTCCAGTGTGGTGGTGAGCGGCCGGAGCTCTCTGAGCCTTTGCCACCTCACACCATCCTCCACAGCTCCTCATGCCTCCCTGGGCTCTCATCAAACCAGTAAATTCACCTCCACAAGCCTGCCCTTCTCCCCCCACAGTCCCTCTTGTGCTGTTGTGTTGGTTCTCTCTAGCTGGCACTCAACTCCCACATCCATCCGCTCCCTCCGGGAAGCCCCAGCGGCTGTGGCTTGGCCGCGTCTCCAGCCCCCACTGCTCTCTGCATCCCTGCACAGGGGAGGCCAGTCAGCACCACGGCAGCATTGCTGGTAAAGCACAACATCCTGACCTCAAAAGAGTCGTAGGAGAGCGGAAATGTCCTCATTTTTGGCTTTGCCACAGAGACTTGCACGGGGCAGACACTGCCATGAACTCCCTGAGGACGGGGCTTAATGGTCCCAGAGCGGCCATGCAGGACATGCCAGCCCTCACCCCACGTGCTCCCCTCACACTGCTCAGAATCACAGAATATTCTGTGTTGGATGAGACCCACAAGGATCATCAAGTCCAACTCTTGAGTGAATGGCCCCTACAGGGATCAAACCCATGTGTTATTAGCACCATGCTCTAACCAGCTGAGCTAATGCTCAACACTTCACTTGCACTCAGGAGTTTGCCCCACATCTTAGCAAACCCCAGGTCCTCCAGACAGGTTCTTCTCTTGTTCCACTTGATTTTGAGGGGAACATCCCCAGCTGCACACAAACACACGTGAACACACGTGTGCATGTGGGTACACAGGGCACCAGCTCTCACCTTTCCTGGTGCGCACATGGTCCCGTCCAGCGGAGGCCCTTTCTTTGTTTTGCAGAAATAGGGGTTCTCGGGGTGGCTACACCACAGCTGCTTGCAGGGATCAAATGTACGGAACTGGAACACAGGAAAAAAAATCAGAGTGGATGATGCTTTGAGAGAGCTCCCACTGGAAACTGCAATAGAAACTGCAGTTTGGGGTGTTCCTCTCCTCAGTATAAAATGCCAGCTGTTAGCACTGATTCCTGAGGAACGCCGTGATGTTTCTGGACTGAGCATTTGAGTTTTCATACAGAATCATGACTCTGAGGTGAGATCCCACTTGCATGTGATGGAATAAAGTCAGGCAAAAGTAGTTTTACACAAGTGACCAACCAGTTTCCCCAGGCAGTGAGACACACGCTGCCTTTTCTTACAGCTTCTCCAAATGGGGCTGCTTTATTTGGCAAACAAAGCAAAAAAGCCTTGTGCACCCATGGGAGATGGAAATGAGCTGCTCAGACTTTAGCTCAGCTGTTGTAATCCCCTTCTTAGGGGGATGGAAAGTTGAGATCAGCCCCCAATCTGATGAATATATCGGCATTTTACCTAAAATGCAAAGGCTTCTATAGGAGAGGATGGGAACCACCCACCACAAAACATACTAAATCATGATGTCTGGACATGCTTTTGGCTATTCTGAACAAAGAAGAATAGAAAGCCTCCATCTCCCAGGCTCTGGAGGATGGTTGTAAGAAAAGATTCTCCTTGGCTGGGACATACTTCCAAGGCAGCATCAGAGGGAATTGTGTCAAGACACAATACTAAAGCTCATGCTCTAAAGGTTCTCATCCATTATCTAGGGACACTGCTCGGCACATATATTCCGGCAGATGGGAATGAAAGCAGAAATGTTACGTGTCAGCAGCTGCCAGCAGCTGAAAACATCTCTTTCCATTTTGTATTTTGTTCTACTTGAGGAGCTGGAGGTGGGAGGCACAGCCCTCCTGCAGAATACTCTATTTTCTGAGGCTGGTCCACTGAGAATTGAACTAATCTTGCCTTGCTGTAAATTTAGACTTTGCCTCATTTGCTTCATACATGAGAGCCAACCATGTCATCAAGAGCCCTTGCAAGTTGCTTTACTCACTATCATGCTTTTTTTCTCTTGCTAGATATCGAAATGCATCACACTTTCCATAAAATTGGATCATAAGAGCATGCTGCCCTGTGCTAGCACTACGAGATACGGCAGCAAATCCATCTCCTTCACATCTGGGTGGGAGTTTTGTAGCAAAACAACCAGCTGTCAGCAAGAGGAGGCTCAAAAACACTGCAAGTTTGTTTGCTTGAAAACTACACATATTTATGAAACTACACAATAATTACTTCTGTAACTCCAGTTTAAAAAAAACCAAACCAAGACACATTTAGAATAACATATATGCCAATATTCAGTTGTTAATCCTTGCTTACAGCTAAGAGGGCACAACATCTTTCTTTGTGGGCTTCACTACTCTGTCCCTATTAAGGACATTTCAGAGACACTTAGACCACTCCTGGATGAGAAAGAGCAGAAGCTAAAGTTAAATACTCACAGCTGTGCACATCATGTATCCCAGACCGAAGTCAAACCGGCACTGCTCATTCATGGAGTAGTGAATCCCTGGCAGCTGTGGAAGGGAAGGCCAGTCATGTTCGAAGGGATCATCCCGCAGACAATCGTAGGAACTGCAACAGGCAAAAATTACAGGAACAGATGGGGCCATGAGGCCTGCACAGTGTTTGTGGTTTCACTGCCTTTTTGTTCCAAACAAAACAGAGCCTACAATTTCTCAGATGCTGGTCCTGAAGGGCAGCTAATATTGCAATTACGCTCACATTCACTTTTAGCATGTCATATCCACCTTCAATGGATTCTACACATCTTTTTTTGAAGCCCTTCCATCGTAATTTCCATTTAGCTTGTAGGTAAATTCCTATCAGTCTCCAGGCTCCTTATGTGAAAGGAATCAAAGGAAGAATCCACATGAGACCAAAAAGAAAAGAAAGTTTAATTAATTTTCCATTTGTGGAATTTCTTGCTGTCTGCAGCTGTCTTTCAAGTGAGGTTTCAAAAGCAGAGGCCAGGGTAACCAGCCCAGAATACCACTGAACTTACAGTTTCCCTGTGTCCTCCCTGAGCAGCAGTGACTCATTTACAAACTCACAGAGATGCACTTTGCTGCCTGCATTAACCATTTGGGTTTGTTCCCTCTCTCTGCTTCTCCTGATCACTCCCAACTCCATCCATAGTTTAAACTAAGTTTCCTTTCTGTGTGATGAAGGTGGTAGTTTCTCCTCTGCTCCTAAGGAGTGAGGACAGCCTGTAGAATCACATCTGACCAAGCCATGTCAGGACAAAGGACTGATGCCAGTACTAACAAATGGTTAACACAGTGTAAGTGTTGGTTGATTCACAGCACCAGCACAGTCCACAGGATCTCTGAAATGTCTCCCAGTTATTCAACAGACATGAGGACAAAATACATGAGCCTATCCTGGCAATCATTAAGGTTGCCTTGAAGATACCAATAGCTGAAAGGAGAATTTTGAGGTTAGGTTTACTTCAAAGCAAACCATCGTTCTGCTTTGTTGTAAGACATTTTAAAAATAGTTGTATTTAAAAGAATGTAAAGCAGCCCTCTAGGCCAGATGATTTTTATTTAATGGCTAAAGCTCTGGAGGATCTTGCTAATTGAAACAATCACACTTCCCTCACAATATTTTTATTCCTTATTGCGACACCTAAGATATCCATGATAATACAAATACAGGCAAAAAGACTGACTTGTGTTTACTTCATGTATTTTGCTGCACTTTTTTTCCTACTCATTTTCAGCTTTTGCTGGTTATGGTAGTAGTTTCCCCATATTTTTCATACAACTTGAACATAACAATAAGAAGAAGGTTTTTCTCTGTAGGGAGCAAAACAATGGTCATAAACAACAGAATTTGTCAGGGAACTCCCACACAGGTTTAATGCCTGAAGTGCCAGGTCCAAAAGGAAGGCAAGGGGCGTGGATGAAGCTGCTTAAACAGCTTTTGCATATAAGGTACTGAAAGAAAAATTAAAAACTGAAAAATTCTAGAACAATGTGTGCTCTTTAGATATCTACTAAAGTCAAGAAAAGCCCTGAGCACTTAAAGGGCAGTTTTTCCTCTCTAGGCAGCACTATCTGGTCACTGACAGGTATCATAAGCAACAAATAGCAAGACACACACCACTATGCTGGGTAGCCAAGGCACTCCTCCAGTTACAGATTACAATAAGGACGGAGGAAAGGTAGCAAAGAGATTCATAGCAGTGCCTTCCATCACCCTTGAGAGGACAGTAAATACACCCTCAGTGTCCAGAAAATGAACAGATGTAAATGAAATGAGAATAATTTACAATGGACTGACATCAAACCGAAGACGAGACGCAGAATTGTGCTCACACACTCCCTCCTGGAAGGGGAGAGGCTGCTGAAGGGTACTCACTGCAGATAGCGGTTCAGCTCCTGCTGGCTGCAGCGGGACCAGTGGAAGCGGTGGAAGGCGGCCTGCACCAGGGGGGCCATGATGCTGCCCAGCCGGACCTCGTCCCCACAGCGGTTCCCTTGGCCATCGTGCTCCATTCCTAAACTGCCCCGCACACGACAGAGACACGACAGTGACATTGCAGGTGGGCTCTGAGTGCCCGAGTGCTTCCCCTCCCCAGCACCACCAGTGCTTGATGCCAACTCGGCTCTGAAGGCCCACGGCCCTCGTCCACATGAGCAAAGTCATGAGAAATGAGACAGGGTGAGGCTGAAGCTAAAGAGCTGGTCTGGAGTAACTCCCACATGGAAGGATTGACCTGTGGGAGTACTTTCATGTCATTAGCCTAATTCACTCTCAAAAAAAGTAAAAAAAATTTTTTTGGACTTCTGTACACATTCACATTTGTCAATTAATATAGCTAAATGTGAATCCATTTCTGAATTACTGAGCCTGTCCACCCTTCAGGAATACTAACAGAAATGTACTCATGCTCTAATCTGGAGTTATTCAGGAATTTCTATAATTTCTAAAAAAATCACACCTTATCTTAATTTAAAGTATTTTGCAACTGTAGACAAGTAATTTGCATGGAAAAAAAGAAAGGCACCACACAGAAAGCTAGTTCAGACAAGCTGCTGCTGTTGCCCAGGAGCAATCCCACATTGTTTAAAAGTGAAACAGCCTGGAAAGTGCTGGGTGCTTTCTAGAAAATTACCCCAAGTTACAGACATTTTAAAATTTCTTTTTTGGCTTTACTATGAGTATGTTTGCTTCTTTCCTTTGTTAGGATCTTATATTGCATTTTTAATAAGTACTGTTGAATTAATATGGGCAATATCTGTCCATAGTTAAACCAAATTAACAGATTGGGGCTGAATATGACTTGAGGGATTACAGACTTTCTTCAGTGGTGTCTCTTTTAAAGCTCATGCTGTATTCTTTTTAATCCTAATTCAAAAATTCTGGAATCAAATACTATCTGGGTATCAAATAGATGTCTCTGTCTAACTAAGATATATTTACAGTGATTTCAATAAATTTTGGCACTTTATTGTTTAAAAAAAGAGAAAGGGCCTGCGGGCTTTCTTAGGGAAAACAGAATAGATGGAAACTGTTCAGAAAAAGCCTTCTGGTAACTGTTATTCTACCAAAGAGAAAATGGGAAATCAGTGGGAGTTCTCCGCAAACAGGGAATCTAAAAAGATCGGGGAGAAACCAAAGCTCTGACAACTGCTGCCCAGGCATTTGTTCAAATCACGTCAATAGGTAAAACAATTGCATTTTTTATATGAGATATATAGAACAGTTGTAACTGCAGTGCTTGGCACCTCGCTTCTATACAGTACTGTTTCCTTTATCAGCAGTAACATATACAGATTATATGCTTATTTAGCATGGATTGCTTGCAAGAGTACTGTGTTCCACTGACTAAGTGAATTCATATTTCTTTATTATGAGTACTTTACATTTCCACCAGGAGACTACTATACATCATTCAATCTAGTCCCACAGCGGCTCTGGAACGTTTTTGGTATTAGTTCTTTTTTCCACTTGAAAATCCCCAAATATAAAGCTTACTTAAGATCATAAAGAAAGCTTTGTGAGAGCTGAGACCTGAAACTAGAGCTAACCCAGAATACTGTTTCTTAACATCACGTGTATCTGTCCAATGTCATCAGTATTTGTCTGTACCAAAAACCATTTAAGGCGCAACACAGAGGTCCAGTTGTACTCACACATGACCAGTTTCATGAGCCACCACAAATGCAGATGAGAAGCCATCTTCATGGTTGAGAGTGCAGCTTCGGACAGGATGACACATCCCAGTGACAGGAGCGTAGCCTGTGAGAAACACCAGGTATTTCAGAAAATGAACAAGTACAGAAGGGCAGTGAGGTGGGCAGCTCTAGGGCGAGCATCTGGCTTTTGTTGTGACACAAGTACAGCTGAAGTGGTCCTCTTAAGACACCTCTGCCCCCAAACATTTAACAATGTGCTTCTTCATCTTTGAAACAAGTGAATCCAGCCTGTTGAACAAATTAAAACTTCCTGGCTCACCAAGAAAATTCTTGTCACCTTTTGGACTGCCCTACAATTGCTTTTTCTAAGTGCATAAGACAACAGAGGCAAAGGACACCACATGCTGCAGTGTGGAGGAGCCCAATACTGTTCCAGCCCTCAGGGAGCAAAGCCCCAGCCCTGTGTTGACAGCAGTTCTGGCCAGCTCAAAATGAACGGGAAAGCTCTGAGATTTCTCCCCTCTGGTGAAAAAACTGATCTCACAGGAGGCAGAGGCCTGAAAAAAGAAAAAAGTGGACAGCGTTTGGCCCCGCTGTTCGAGGCCCCTCCATAACAATATTTCTTGGCTATTCGGCTGTAACACAGCAACAGCTTTGGAACTTTTTAAACACAAAATCTATTCTTTAATGTTTGGGCATTTTCAGGACTGTTTACATATGGATCCCATTTTCTTGGCTTCAGTAAGAGCACAGAAATGATCCAATAGGTAATCAGTAAGAAAGGATAAAATAATAAGCGAAGCAGTTACAACTGAAAATGGCCCAACGCAGAGCTCTTGGGGAAAGAAAGCATTGAGCACAGCTAAGCAAAAGATACACACTTAAACTTTGCATGACTAGCCTGGCTCAGCGATAAATGCAAATGCAAAACAAACCCAGACACACACCTTGCATGCCTGATGGACCAAAATCCTGCCTGGTGAGGAAGATGGCATGGTCATGATATTCTGCGTGCCCAGTGTCGGGTTTCTGTTGCAAGTAGGCCCAGCGACACACGTTCTCCAGGCTTTGTGAGGGGTTCCCAATCTCTATCAGACTCATAGACTGCAGTCACACAGGGGAAAAAAAGACACCAAGAGTTATTTATTAAAAACATGGGCAATTTTTTCCCCAGCTTTTTCAGGCACTTGACTAAACATCCCATTTCCATTACAAGTTTGGTCTTAATTAAGAGACATACTTCAGAAACAAATTTTACTGGACCAAGAAAACAAGAAAGTAGCTAAAGTTCATGGTTAGATTGTGATTTCTGTATTTAATGAGATCTAAGATATAACAAAAGAAAAAAAAAAAGAAGAGAAATAAAAAGTTGGGTATTTTAATGACAAAACTGATATTGGGTTGTGCACTCTTATTATTTCTTTGCCACCCTGGCATCAGTTTACATCATTTTATCGTCTCTTTACCATCACTTCCAGTCTGGATACACAGTTCCTGATGGAGCTCGTGTCCCTGTTGGAAACACAGCAGGTCTTGACCAGCAGAGGCTGACCCAGTGTGGGGAAGAGCAATGCCTAATGGCCAAGGGAAGCCAATCACAACAACCGCAGAGAGCCAGCACCCTGCCCTGTTCATCAGCTGCTTTTGTCATGAAACTGAGCTCTTGAGGCAGTTCTGTCAGACCTTGGCACACTCCTCGATGCTCTGTCGGTATAAAACTAAGTGTACTTTTTCAGCTGTACTTGAATCATTACTTCCAGAAATGGACTTTCTCAGTGACTGTCTTTTAAATTGCATTTTCTTTATCCTATTACTCATCTGAAGACCATTTAGAAGGTAGAACACACAACTTCCCACTGTGCGATGGCATTCTCCATGTAAGCCGCATGTTACATGGGTGGTGAACTGACGCGGCTTGGCTGGCTCCAGTGAGCTGATGTGTTGGGTGAGGTGCAAAGGACAGCTCTCTTGAGCAAGGAAGAGAGAGATATTTTAAAATCCAACAATTACATTTGCCCTTTTTTTTTTTTTTTGCAGCAGTACTTTCCCAAGAGTTCCCAGCTAATTCTGCTCGATACTGTGCACTGCTAAGACTTTAGAAAGCTTATTGTATGTGGGATACTATAAAATGTATGACTAACTGACCTGTCCCAGGCCTTCCAGGGTTTGTAAGAACTACAGATGTGAACCCTGGCTTTTCATTTGCAAAAATTATATTACCATGACAACGCTGTAATCATAACAAAAACCACTGCAATTTAGATGCTATATTGTACGGCAAGCGTTTGTCATTCCAAAATACTCAATGTAGAGCAAAACTTAGCCTAGGCCAAAAATAAGAGAGAAGTAATACAATTCATGTTTAAATACAGATGTATTTGACGTGTCCTCTAATTAAGTGCATGATAGAGTATATAGAGTATTGACTACATGAAAAAGAAAATCCTCAAAGGGTTGTGGAAGAACAACTGGAATTGATAAAAGAAGTGTCTGCCAAACTGAGGTCTGATTTTGGCAAAACTAAGATATTACAATTTTGCAAATGTTCAGAAAAACAAATTTATAAACCAAACAGAGGTACGGTTTGGATTCTGATACCACTGTGGAATGAAGAAGTTGTAATATAATCCTGTGCTGGATCATACTGCTTCCAGCCATAATCCCCTTGGAAACTGAACTAATAACTGTATTTTAAATGGTGGGACAGTTGCGGTGCCTTTATTGAATCTTTATATATTTATAACAACATACTTAAACAAACTTTGAGTCACTAATACAGGCTCTTCAAGCAAAAATCCTAGTCAGTTAAACAGGCTTTGACTATTGCTGAGGTCTTAATAACATCCATCAGTGGTAAAACAAAAACAAACAAGCAAACAAACACAAAACTTATCTACATCACCTCCACTCTTCTTATTTCTCCAAAATTGCACAAAGGAGATCAATCCCTTGAAGGAGTTCAGTGAAAAATCTGACTGCAAGACTCAAAAGCAAAGAATGCTGTAAAATGAAGCTGAGAAACCTCTAGTTGTGAACTGTTTGCTAGTACTTCCTTACATCATAATGACCTCCTTGTGTACATTCTATCAAATGAAAATCATATTATTTAAGACACATCGATCAGAAAACAATGAAAACACACACCTTATCAACATATGATTTGTTTAAGGGTATCCAATTACTTGCAAAGAAATCTTGAACTTGCATGATCAGCAAAAAAGCATAGAAAATATAACATCAATTATTTCCTAATAACCACTGCTTTATAGCTTTCCTCTGTCATCTCTTCCCTGCCCGCTAAACCAAACCCTTGTCAGTGGAGTCCATCACAAAAGCAAAAGATTTGTCTCTGAGTGAACTAAGAGAGCAGGTTGCAGCACTCCTCTGATTAACACCAAGTCTGCCAGAGGCCAGTCCAGTCTGGCACAGCAAACCAGCAGCTCCCGTGGTTCAGGCACTGCACTGGCATCTGCCATGAGTCAACAACTCTTTCCCTGTATACTGAAGTCCATTCCAAGAGCAAAACCACAGGCTCAGTCCAAGAGAACCTCAATGCTCACTTATCAAAACACTGTTTTTGGAGTTTGTCTTCAAGCAAACGAAGTTGGACCAACTGGTTAATGTGGAGCATTGTGGGGTTTTTGCACCCAGCACAACGGGAAGAATGAAGAAACCCCTTCGCATAAAAGGGGAAACTGACAACACACAAGTCCTATAAAAGATGTTTCAGCTGACCCAACTCTTTGCCAATGACACAATTTTAACATCATAAAACTGAGTGTTACTGCTCTTCGAGTTGAGAAACAAGACATCTAGTAGGAAGTCAATTATTTTGAGTGTTCATGTGCTATGAATGTAAGTAGAAAGTCGTGGTCCTGTCAGTGAGGAGGATTTCAAAGAGTGAGAGGAAAAACTCAGTCTGCCTGCTGAGTACTCCAAGTCCACTGAGCACTCAAATTGTCTGGTCAGTAACCCCTTGTCTTTCCTCACTGTAATGCAGCAGCCTGAAAAGAGAAACCCACTTGATTCCTTGCAAATTTTCACCTGAACACTCACTTTCTGTGATTTGCCAAAGACTTTCAAATCAGAAAGGCTTCAACAGTTCTAAGAGCAAATATTGCACAGCCGGGGAACCATCAGTCTGACAGTGAGTCAAGTTCACTGTGCTGTGCAACCGCACTGGCTGAGACCGAAGAACCACCAACACCATGGTCCTCTCCTCACAGTAGGCAATGGTATGGCCAAGGAAGGGCATTAGAGGTAGTGTTTCCCTCCAAAGAACCTCCAAGGCTCCAGTGGTCTTTGGATCAAAGATTTTCTAAGTCAGGCATGCCTTTATATAGAATTTTATCCACTTTTCCAGCTGCCTTGCCTTTACAGATAAATGCTGCTGTCGTGAAGAAAGAAACTTAGGAAATCATGGGACGAGGCAGAGCTTGTTAGTAGATAGGGCAGATGTCATATGTTTTAGAAGGATGTTGCCCAAAAATTACTCTTGTAGAGATATCAGATAACACTTAATAATATTTTCTTTTGGAAGTCAATGTGGGCTTTCATCAGATACAGAAGAGCCCAACCCCTTATTAAATGGACAAAGCAAACGAGAAAGGGGAAAAGAGATGAGCTGTGTGCAGTAATAAGGGCTGAAAGGCAAAATCCCTCTTTGTCACACTGCAAACAGGGGAGGTTTGGGGGCCAGCAGGGTGCACATGGAGAGGAGGTGTAGGTGTTACTCTTGGCCAGCAAAGGGCCCACAGTGCCAAGAACAAGCGGGTCCTGCAGCTGGCTGGGAGCTCCGACCTGGCTGGGAAGGACCTCTTTCCAAGCAGGACACCAGGCCTGTGGAGAGCATTACTCAGCTGATCAGCAGGAAAACTGCCAGTGGAAAGAGAAACTTTCCTTCTCACAGCAAGAAAACCAAAAAATCTGTGAACTGCTGATGGAAACAGATGGAGATGTTGGCCAAGAAGTGGAAAGGGCTCAGCTGGGAAAACATCCCCCAGGCGAGGGGACACCACAGAGGGTGACAAGGACAGTCTGCCCTACAGAACTAGCCGAGGCCTTTTCTCTGGGAAACTCAACGTCTACCAATGCTGTACATTTTCCTTCCCTTTTTTGATTCTGCCCTCATTTCTTCTCCACTCCCTTGCTTCTTAGATGGAAGCAGCAAAAAAAAAAACCTAAACAAAAACAGAAGACAACTGAGTTGCAACTACCATTGATACAAAGAGGCAAAGCAGGGCAGTAAGAAATGGTTTAAAGCAAGAGAGGTCTCTGAACCTTCTTTGCTACTTGCCTTATCCTTTGGGAAGTTATCAGTGTGATGTTCAGTTCTCTCATATGAACACACTGAAGAACAAGTCATTCACGAAGCTGACTGGAAAGTCCTTCAAATACTTGTGGAGATTGTGGGGCAAGGAAGAAATATGTAATTTTTTTTTTCTTTAACAATGTCAAAGTTATCTTAGAAGAAAACTGCAAATTTAGTCTATACTCTACCCAAACTTTTCAAGAATGTTCAAGTTGCCAGCCCATGTGAAAGACACACTGGTATCACACACGAAACGGCGGCTCCCCTTTAGACAACTGTTTTATTTATCTGATATTTGGCATCACTGGGTACAACTTTGCAAAAGTGATGATGAGCAGGTACTTGATGATAAGAACATAAGAAATTTAGGCTGGTCAGAAGCTTGGGACCTTTCCTAACTCATCCATTAGGTGGTGCTCCAAGAGTACCAACAGAGAAGGCTTTGCAGCTCTTCAGTAGCTCCAGGAGGAGCAGAAATATTCTTAACATGACAGGCTTCAAACTATGGCAGCAAAAGTTGGACCATAGCAGTGCACAAATTCAGGAAAAAACATACGACTTTTCCCTTCCTGAATGTGTAAAGTCTCTGCAAAACACACTGTTTACATTGCTTCTACTTGGCACTTCTTTTGTTCATTGGATATTGGATTAGAACTTCTATATTCTTCTCTCATCCTGAACAAGGCAAGCGAAAGATAAATAAATACAATTATTGAATGTCCACAGTAACCAAACTAACAAAAATAGCTCATTCAGCAAACTGTCATTTTGTATTCAAAGGATTTGTAAAGCCTTCTTATGGCAGCAGTTTGTAAACATTTTTCAGTCTCTAATTCTGTATAAATGTAAGCAGATCAGGAATACAAAGCACTGTTCATGCTATCAGCCAGCTCCACATTCTTCAAGGTCCCAACAAAACACACGGGGAAATTATAAGCTCTAAGTCTAATATATAAATAAGGGAATTTAAAAATTCACCCAGATAAAAAACAGGAGGGGCAATATCTCTTCTCTTTAACCCTATATGAAACATATGGAAACAGCGCAAAAATATGAACAGCTGCCAAAATGCTATATCAGATGTGGGTTCTGGCCTTGCAACTCAGCCTGTGCAGAACTGGTTACTGGATAGGGCCAAATGCTGGGGTCAACAACTCCATCTTCAGTCACATTTGTAAGGTCAGGGCTTGATTCCTGCTGATTCTTTCAGGTCTTCTGCATCTACCAATGTCAGTGGAAAAGTAAGATACCCAACTCACCTTTGTGACCTAGTACAAGGAGTGGCTCCAGGAGGCTCAGGAAGATCTCAATGTATATAAATACCTATTGGGCAGGGAATAAAGATGACTGAGACAATCTTCTCAGTGGTATCCAGAGAAAGGAGAAAAGGCAATGGGCAAGAAAAAAAGCCTTTAGGAGTGTTACTGTAGTTCTACCATAAGTAGCCCAACATTGGGAAGGGTTGTCCAGAGAGGTTATTGAGTCTCTGGAAGTATTCAAAACCCATCTGGACAAGGTCCTGAACTACCTTCTCCAGATGACCTTGCTCTGAGCAGGACAGTTGGGCTAGATGATGTCCAGAGCTCCATTCCAAGCACAGCTGTTCCATGACCCTAATGTGTAGCTAAGAGCCTCCTTGCATTGCCAGGCACAGGTGCACTCAGCCAGAGTCTCTGCACCTTCCTGGGAGAGGCAGAGGTAAGTGGAGGAGCTCATCCCTTTCCCTCCAGAGAAACAGCAGGGTCAAGAGCAAAATAGTAAGGACAAACTCCAGATTTAAGGGATAAGCCTGATTTGTGCTTCCAAGGCTGCCCTCTGGGAAACAGAGAGAAGAACCTAACACAGACTGAACCAGCACTTTCCATCCTGGCTGAACCAAGAACATCTCCCCTGCTTGCATCAAGCTTAGACATGAAAAGGTCAGACGGCAGAGATAAAGAGAGCATCCTTTTATGGAAAGATCGAAGGTAAAGTCCTGCCTCAAATGAAGGCAGCAGGAGCTCTGCTAATATCTCAGACATACAAAATTGAAAAGTCCTTCTCGGTTGAACAGTCTTGTTCTATGAGGCTGAAGGCATCCACCCCGTAATACCTTCTTCCTGAACTGCCATCTTAAACTCATTTGGGTTTTCTTCCCTCCTCTAAGCTACTTGAAAGGCTCTCTGCACTGGTAGTCAGATTTCTCTTTCACTCTAACCAAGTAAACACATTGTCAGAGTTCAACCACTTGTTACGGTGCCAGCACTGGTTTACAGCTTACATGGGTTTTCTCTTCCTACTGGTTGCATTTCCAGATGCTACAGGGCAGATCCAGCATCCCTCAGCCCATCCCACCCTGCTCCAGGCTGAATACCGGCCGCTCAGGCTGTGCATGGTGCCAGAGGAGAGCTCAGGGGTGCCCTGCATTGCCACACTCACATTTCCCAAGAAATATCCCTCACAAATCCTCAGGGGGCTGCATCTATTGAAATCCCTGCAGTTCCTGAAAAATTCTATTGAAATCCCTGCAGTTCCTGAAAAATTCTTTCCAAGTGTTTTTTCATTAATTGCTATATTAATTACACCCATCCCAGCTAACATGTGCCTTCCTCTGCTGTGCAAGGGCAGCTCATCTGCACACAGAGTCACCATTGTCAATGGACAGAGCGTGGGGCTGGAGCCAGGAATTTATGAGGTCTTATCCCCAGCCTGCCAGTGGCCTTCCGTGTGGCCTTGGAAAATAACACTTAACATCTTTGTTTTTTTAGCTGTAAAATGGGAATAATAATCTTTATTCATTCACCTCAAAGAGGCGATGAGAGGATTTTATGCAGCGCTCAGTATTTAAATGTTTCCAAACAAATTTTAGAATAACCAGTCAGGGTTTTTAAATGCATGCTCAGCTCATCCCTTGCAACCTCCTCTGCACTTGGTGCTCGTGGTTGCTTTGTTTACTTCCCTGAGTATTCTAGAGCTAGCTGGATTACAGAGCTCTTATAACCAAAATAGGTCTAAGTGGAATAATTCGGACAAACATTGAATTATATTAATCTCAAATGTATCCGCAGTTGCCAAAATTTGGAACCAATCTTCCTGCTACTGAAGTCAAAAAGGCAGAATTGAGCCAGCTCATCTTTTTCCCATTTGAAGAAAAATGCACTGCATATACCCTGTTTACTTATTTGCAGTATCCCATCACATCAAAAAAGCCAGTGACTTTGGAAGTCAATGTCAAGAAAATGCAGAGAAATGCATTGTGGCTTCTGAAGCCAACACAGATCTGGAGCAGCCTTTGCAGAACACATTTTTCCATCCTAATGATGGAATTGATAAATGAGTGGGCAGCAGCAAGGCACAGCTGAAGCCTTCACATCAGTCTCTGGTACATCATTTGTTGAAAGTACTAAGAGAGACGGGGGGAGTCAGGGAAAGGCTGGCAGCTCCGGAAAAGTCCTGCAAAGCTACCCCAGCCCCAGCCCAGCCACACTCTGCCTGCTCCCCAAACACACCACCCAGCCAGAGCCCAAGCCTGGTGCTCTTGGCAGGGCTCAGCCTGCCATCCCCGCAAAGTCCTGAGGTGATAACTCACACAAAGTGCTAATTCAGTAAAACCATGTCAGATCTTTTGAATTCATCCCTGAAGTAATTTCAGCATGTGATCACCAAGGAATATCTTAAATTTTTTTTCATTTTACCAGGGCAATTAATTCAGTTATTCCTGAAATTACTGAATTACTGTATGTTCTGCATGTACAGTTGCCTGTGTTTGAGAATATTAAAAAATAAGTACATTTGAAAGAGTGGAGTATCTTCAAGCAAGAACCAGTGAAAAGTTGGTTGCTATGCAACTCAAGTATTGTCCATATTATTCTTATCAACAGATGACATATTGTATAAAATAATGTAATTGTCTAAAAAAATCCACAGTACAGTAGAAGACTGCTCAGGGGTGGAGAATTGGCAATAGCTGAGAGTGCTGTCATAAACCTGACGTTGATGGCACATACTTCATCAGTTACAGAACTATAATGTAATTATTATGATTATTTAAATGGCACCCTTGATAATATATAAATTGCCTGCAGTGAAGCAAATGAATCTGAAGATATCAGCTCAATGCTTTCAAAAGAAATGCTTACTCAAACAAGACTGGGATAACATTTTCATGTTGTGAAGCCAATCAGGCTTCTTCATTCATGCACTGCCTTAACTTGTACATGTACCCTACTTAATAATATGTATTTTGAATATATGTTTTCCTAAAAATTGTTAGCGCTGGTGTGTGGAATAGTAAAATAGTCAAGGCTTTGTTCCTCAGAACAGGTTCAGAAAATAAGAACTACACACTTATCTCTGCTTTTCCACTGCTAAACTATCCCAAACCTCTAAAGAAAAATCTCGTCACCTACTTCCTGGTACTAGTCCTCTGATCAGGAGCTTTAAAAACATGAACAGAAAAGGATGTGTTCTTAAACAGCCTGGCACACAGGTCCCCACACCATAAAGTAGAAGAGCTCTGAAATGGTATCTTTTATATGTTCTTTATAATGTTTTTATAAAGCCATAGATTGTCTTTCATGTAAACAAGAATCAGATACGGAAATGCAAGAAAAATTATTTCTGGGGCAAGCTTGTGATAGCAGAATTATTCCACTGAAACCAGCAGGATAACTCAGAAGCTAAAGCACTGTCCACTGAAGATTATGGATGTAGAATCCAGAAGCAGAGTATCTGCAAGCAGATTACACAGACCTGCAAATGCTACTTCTGTGATGTGGCCGAAGACCCACCAAGAAATGATGCCTTTTGTCCTCCACCCCAACTCTCCTCTCTAAAGAATATGAAACTGGTAACTTTCAAATTATAAATGGACAAGGCTTTGCTCTTCACAAGAAAACAGAGATCCTTAAGATGGAATGATGACTGCTGGAGCCACTGTCTGCCATCAGGACAATGTTACCAGACCTCAGACTGGTGTAGATCTGTAAGGCTAAAGATAGACACACATAACGATTATGAAATTCCCTGTGAATCACTGCAAAGAAGTGACTAGCCCAGGTACTAATTCTGCTGGCTTCCACCACTGTTGCAACATCACATTTGTATGAGATTCATAAGTCAATGTGCAATCAAATTTTTGCCATTACAGCAATCACAAGGATATTTCAAGTATTTTGTAGTTCAGTGTTAACTACACACTCCATGAACTTTCAATCACAAAATGGCAAATATGACCTTTTTTACCTTTTATTTTAGCACATACATCTGGTTAAGCTTATCCAAAATGCTTAACTACATCATCACCACCACTGCAGGAAGAGCAGAGATTGATTGGTGTTGGTAGGGTTAGCAGGGACCAAAGATGTGGCAGCACAGCAATCCAGCGAGAGAATGAATTATTTATTAATTTTACAATATCATTTATATATCCTAGTTCCATAAAGCGATTGGACAGTGTTCAGACTCCTTTCAGGGTGATCGGTCTAAGGTCTTAGATATCCATTTAAAAATATTACGTTACTGTACCCAAAACATAAGTGAAAAACAGCAGGTGCAATGGTTATTTACAAAAAACCTATCTTACTGTTTACATAGCTTGCATAGCAAAGGAGAACTCTCACAGAATTAGTGCAAGGAGATGGAACATCTCTCTGCTTAGCAGCTTTTCAGTATCCACAGATTGGTGTGTTTAGTTCTCAGATGGGGAAGCTCCAACAGAAAAATTTAACCCACATCCAGGTAATCAGTCTCCAGCAGAGTCCAGACTAAACCTCAGAGCTCCCTCATTTGCACCAGGGAGGAAAATTCTCAGCTGATATTGAGCAGGGTAAACTGGTGAATGCCAGTGGAGCTTCGCCGCTGACGCCATCTGCACTGGCTCTTTGCTGACAGCATTCCAGCAACTTCCATGCACAGACATGGAGTCATCCAGAATCCAGGTTTACTACATGAATATGCAAATGCCAGCAACTCCAGTCACAGGAAGGTGCATTAGACTTCAACACTCTGCTCTGAGCAGCTGGGCCTGATGCTGCATTGGAGAGCACTAAAATCACATGTCCTTAACCAAAGCAGTTATCAACATACTTGAAATGCCCTGTTCCTGTTTCCATGGAATCTGATGTTGACTTGGCAATAACAGGACACAGGTACTGAACAGATCCATACTTTTGAAATCCATTTAACATTTTGTTCCTCTTTACCCAAGTTTTGCCTGTGGAGCAACCGCTTCCACAGAAACTGAGAGAAAGAACACTTGATGGTTTTAATTACAGATTTGGTCTGCAGAGCTCTTGCCTTCTGGCCCCTATTCCACAGAACTCCCATTTAACTTTAAGCACATGTGTAGTTCCACTGATAATAAGCACGAGTATAAACGAGTTCTTAGAAAGAGGCTGTAGCCCTCAGCATCTTGCAGAACTGACCTTGTGTTTACTGTTACTTACACACAGCTCTACCAGAACATGCTGTGTTTTCTTTAGGAACTAAAATGTTCTCTATGTTTCATAGACTATTCCAAACAAATCTGAAAAGACAGACTGCCAGAGCTAAGCAGTAAGTTTAAATGACACAGGGAAAACCCAGAAGAAATTATTTGAAATGTAAAGTTCAAATTATAAACAGATATATATAAACATGAAAGTTCTTTATATTCATAGACTGGTAAGGAAAATATATATGAATTAAAATACAAAACAAATATGTGTCACCAGTAACTGCACTGTTCATAAAAGAATGAAGTCTATAGATATTGATATCCTCTATTTAAATTAACCTCTCCTTACCTTGCCGTAGCTCAGCAGGATTATCCTCACCAAGACAACATTAATGTGAGCACCCAGGGACTCATCATGATAAATTTCATTAACCTGCAAAAGAGTTCAGCACTTTAACAATGGTAACTATGAAGGCAGTGATACAGTAGGTACCTTTTATGCTCTTCATTAGGCCAGACACCACCCTGTGATCATATTTAAAACATGAATAATTCCACTAATGAGAGAGGGAATGGGTTTTTTTCCAAACTCTGTTGTAGTCTCCCAACAGGTAATAATTTAGGGAATCATTTAAAATAAGTATATACTCAGAGACTTCAGATTAACAGGTATATAAGTGCCAGCCTAACTGGACTTGGAAGTTATCATGGTGCACCCACACAAAGCAGCTGAGCTGACCCACGTGTGCCCTCTGGAGCCTGGGGCATGGCAATCCAGGCAAAATCCCAAATATCTCTCTGCTGAGCAGGACCATGAATAGGGGAAGGGATGACTCAGCAGAGAGACAGGACCTCTCTCTCCCGAGAGTCATCCACTGGATCAGCTCAGCTGCACCCTGTACCTCTTCCATCTGGGACACATCACATCGCACTCTGCCAAGAGGATGTACTCCCCCCAAAAAGCTGGTCAGGCACATGGGCTGGCTTTATTGTGTGTCAAAACTCATCAGTGTTAAACTTTGCAAGCAGAACAAAAGCTACAAAATGCCAGCAAATTAAAATTGTCTTCTTTTTTTTTATACCAGAGCTACATAACTGCACACACACACGAGGAAATCACCCCAGGAACACTGAAAAGAAAACTGTAAATATTTAGAGTAGAGAGTGAAATGTGGATGAATAATGATTACTTAGGAAACACTGCTACAAGCAAGCTGGGCAAATATCAACTGTTAAAGAGGCTGATTTAAGTATTCAGTGATGAAGACTGCATGAGACTTGGCCAAATGGCAGGGGTTTAGCTTTACAAGTTAGAAGAGGCAGATGAGATCCCTGCAAGGCAAGTTCCTTTCCTAAAACCTCCTTCCGTTGGTAAAGGTTGCACCAAACTGAACTGTTTCACTAGCTGGACCTAGATTTCATTTATTACTACAAACTAGATTCATTACTTCAACCTAATAAATAACTTCCAGGGAACCTTTCATTTGAAACATGGTAAATAATGTCCTGCTACTTCAATCAGCCCCAGTTTTAATGGCCCATATTTTATCTCTTCAAAAATCATTAAAATTAAATACATCGGGGTAGGTTTTGCTAAGCAATCCCCACTGACATTTTAAAGTGAATTTTAATTCGTTTCATCAGTATTTTTTGACAGAAGAGCCTTATTTTATGTCTGGTAGACATCCAGGCTTTTAGCAGTCCTGAGTGTCCTGCTGAACCGCAGCTCCAGGAGGAGGCTCACACCCTCCAGGGCACCTGGGGAACATTCTAGGGGATGCCTGGGACCCAGGCTCATTACTGGTTGATAAGCAAGCAGATCCTTGGATTAAGATGATGGATGAGGAGCCCATGGCTATGAGTGGCTTCAGGGGCTTCTGTTTGCACTGCGCTGTAGAAGGAGCTGATTATGTTCAGATCTGCTTTGTAAACAACCCCTCTAGAAATCAGATCATCTCTTCGCATGTTTAAATAAGACTTTAAATAAAACTTTATATTCTGAAATTTAAAAATCTCTCTTGTTTTTACTTCAAAGACCATTGCCTCCCTCTTTGTGTGGTGGGAAGAGAGCACTCACATCAAGGATATGAGGTTGAAATAAGCTGCAAATTACCTGCACATGTAATGAGTATTAAACAAAAACTGCTGTGTATAGAGGACAGTAAACAAAGCATGTAAATAAGTATTTAATTAGTTCATAAAGCATAATCCAAATTGGTGCACACCACTCTCTCATTAACTTCCAGAATTTAACCTAAGCCTCTTTAACAATCGTTGAGTAACCGAACAACTGTATCGCTGTTGTGTGCCAAAGGGAAACTTGGCTTGAAAACATTGATGGAACAGAATTAAAACACTGTTTGACTATTCATGCAAATGACATCTAACAAACAAACTGTGAATGAACAGAAAAGCACAAGCACTGTAAAAAGCTGCTTGGTTCTCTTGGGAGCCTGGATTGTCTGCAAGACAGTGGGCCAATTCAAAGCTCTGAGTCTTGGTTTCATTAATAAGGATGAGTCCAAGCCCTCTTCGCACAGCATCTTTCTCTGAGCTAAACTGGTTTGCTAGGAGTGTCTCACGGCACATGGATAATATGCTGAAATAGATGCTTTTCTTTTTCTTCAGCACGGCCTAAATCACACCTATTTGTTTCAGGAAGCTGTTAGAGATACAAGATCCAAGCAAACGTTGTGCTCTCAAAAGTTCATGAAAAGGGCACACACTGAAAGGGCCACCACAATCCCTAGCTCAGATTTTCCACATTTCTACCTCTTATTTCAACAGGAAAGAAGAGTCAAGCCAATGCAGCTCAATGTATAGGGCAGAAAATGACTGACCAGCCTGTGCAATCAGAAAGCTCCAGGCTTGAGAGCAACTCACAACTTTGAAACTTACTGTTTGAAAGCAGAGATAATCAGACAAGGGAGATACATGTTCAGATGTCTGTGCAATAAATACACACAGCTGTGAAAAAGAGTGCAAGTACTTTTCCAGAACTGCATCTCCATGTACTTCAGCAGGACATCCTGGCTCATATCAACAGAAGAAAAGCCAGAGTCAGTCCCCTGTTGTTCTTAGATCAGTAAATCTAAAATTAAGTTGCTGCACAGGAAAAAAAAAAAAGTACACAGAGATCATCCCAAAATCCTAGCTCCTGAACTGAAGGCAGTGAATGTATTAAATCTTGATAGATATCCTACAGTGATTCAGCATTTATAGAGGGTGATGAAGAAGGCTGGGTAAATCTCAAAGAATTCAAAGCACAGTGAAACACTGTAAAGAGACTTTCATCAAACTATTGTAGTTCGCTAACTATTTTGGGATATCTTTGGTTCCTTTTTCTGGGATATTTCAAAGAAAACATGCATTTCTATTTAAAGTTTCTGTGTAGAAATCAGGCTGGCACAGATTGGTGCAACATAAGAAAAACAAAGACTTTATTTACTTTTTTCATCTGTCCCTCTCTGCTAATTTTATAATTCTTCTGCCTTGAGCAAGTTTCAAGTCAGCACAGTAAGCACATAGAATACATCAAAAAGCTAAAGGCAAGCCAAGTGCCTGTGAGGTGCCTCACACTTTGTAAAAGAAGCACAGGAAAGTTTTGATTACTGAGCAAAGCACGGCCCCATCCTAAAAGGGAATTTTGAAAGCTCCTGTAACACAAATAGTAATCTACAGCCTGCAGTTCTGCCAGTCTTGGTGCATAGCAGGTTACCTGCTGATAGAGCTGGCAGGATTTTTAGGGCAAGTCAGGTGGTTCCCTGGATCCCTAATTAAACCAATTCGCCATAGGAGAATAATCTGCGTATTTTGGCAAATCATCAGCAAACTCATTCATGCAGCTTGAAGGAGTTCCCAGCCTTGCAGAGTTTGTTAGTATCTGCTATGCAAAAGGCAGATCATTTCATCACAACGCAGCTCCTGAACCATAAACCACTGGGTTCATCCTGAGGCAGCTCCATGGATTGCTCCTTACGCCCGGGTAAGCACCGCTCCCTCGGGCTCCCGAGCACACACCCCTGCTGGACATTCAACAGCTTCAGCCTCGGGCTACATCAGTGTCAAACGGCCCTGACCCAGCAACAGCAGCCATCAGAGGGCATATCTGACCATTTGGAGAGGGCACAAACCAAGAGTCATCTGGTTCTGCAGCCTCCGCAAACTGCTGATCCATCCAAGCTGATTAGCCCGCTCTTTGATCACCCAGCATCCTTACACAACTACTGCTGCAGAAACTACTGATGGCTACGTGCTCCTGGGCAGAGCTGGGACCGTGTGTGGATCTCTGCCAGAGCGATACTGGAGGAGCTGGAGAGCATCAGCTCCTTCCCTGTGGGATGGCAGAGCTTCTGGCAAGCCATTGTTAGAGCCCAGCCCGAGATGCAGCTCATTCATCAGATCATAATTATCTGCAGCAAAGCCTTGGTGCCTGGTGGGCATCCAGTGATTGTCTATTTCTGTAAGAAATGTCTGTTTTGAATTACAGAATAGGAACCAGAAATGTCATGGTGGATACTGAGCACAAACTTCGTAATCTGATCCTCCCTAAAGCGCTCCCCTCTCACTTTATTTTTCTGTGGTTACACTTCAAACACCACTATGTTCTTCAATTTTCATCACCTCCTTTATGCTTTTGAAGATCCCAGATGAGCATTTCTGACATTCCCAAAGCTTTATCTTAATCCCACAGGAATAACGTTACATCAATTCCTCTGGTGGATGTGCTATGGTCACACAGAAAGTCATAAGGCAAAATCAAGGGCTCCTAGTCTCCCTTTCTAGTCCTTACAAGGCATTTCCTCATTTCCTCAGAGAGGAACTCTTTCTTTTCCTGAAATCTTTGTTGAGCATCACAAGGAAAAAAGAAGAACGAAAGCACACAACACACATGAAACTTAAAGGTCAAACTGTGATCTCACATTTGGAAAACATCTATCATTCTGCTCAAAACCACATACACCAGGCAGTTTTACAAGAGCTTGGCAATGTACATTGCAAAACAGAGATAAGAATCTCGCATTTTCTATGCAAATATGAGTCTGAGTCCTGATTTACCTTCCCTGGTGTCAGAGTCAGTAGATGTTACCGAGTCCAAGTTAGCTGCTTCTGATCAAAATGAAAAACATTCCCCAGCAGATGTGTTGGCAAGACACTAGGTAGCTTCATGTTACAGGTCTCTATCTCATCTTCAACTGTAACATTGGCTTTAGAAAGGTCATAGACTTTGTTTTCTGACTTCATGACTAATTTATTTTTCTTAGTTCCTCCCGCAGGCTCTTGGAACTTCTCATTCTTGCTCATAAACCACTGCTGTGAGAAGTTTCTCTGAACACTGTAAATTACCTTTGCATCAACAGGCTCAGTATTTTTCTGAATTACTGTCTCAAGATCACATTAACAAAATCAACTATAGCATCATAAAATAATTAAGCAGATTGATTTATCACTTTACTACAAGGGATAGGGGTGTGGTGTCAAAGTAATAAATATGGTGACCTCTTCAAATCTAAGTGGTTTGGTTAAGAAAAGCATCCAGAATTTGAAAGCTGATCCTAATTAGCCACACTCCATCACACAAACCACACTGTCACAACTCAGAAGTCCCTGGCTGAAACCTTTGTGGCTAAAGCTCATGTTGGTATTTGGAGTAAAGGAAAAAATCTGTCTTTTAACAGTACCTACCCTCTACCTTGAGGATGGTACCAAAACCTGTGTGACGGGGCATCAAGGCACATTCCAGTTACCAATAATGAGCAATGCTCACCTAATTGACACTGGGAATAATGTCCCTGTGAAAATGAGCACAACCTCTGAGAGTTCTGAGAGGGTCTTTCCTGCAGGAGCCCCTGAATGCCCAATCACAATTACAGCTTCCACTGTAGGGTGGCAATCAAGATAATGAACAAAAATAACCTCATGGAGGCCTCTTCAGACACTGTTCACACCACTCACAGCTACTGGTTTATAATGAACAGGCAAAACGTGGAGTTAACTCACATACATACACTTAAACTTTCAAACAAGCTGTAATTCAGCTACTGACAGCTCAAGTCCCTCAGATGAACAGAGTTGGACTTATATTTGTTATTTGTGGAACTTCTTAGAGTCAGTTCAAATCTAAAGTGCCCATATTAAAATAAACTGATTTTAAATAATGAGCATTGGAGCTTATGAATTATTTAATTTTCAAAAATCCAGTCAAATTCTACATGATTGAACTATCCTTGCTGTCTAAAAAAAATGCTCTTTAGTTTAAAAAGCATGATTCTGAAGACAGGGAGCACCATTACTTCAATGTATTCAATCATCACTTTCTTTTTAACAGCTTGAATTAGACGTGCTTTCAGGTTTTTATCCAGCTGTCAGTTAGAAACCGATGGCATTTCTGCCCTTTCCTCTCATTAGGGACTTGCTGTTCTGTACCTGCAAATCTTCATCCCTCATCAGCCAGAGATATGAGAGCAGAAATCTCATCTATAATAGTAGTATCATGTACATCCTATTAAAGAGGACAGATAACACATTCAACGGCGCCTCAGGGCCACAATTTCAAAGACATGTGTAGTGCTGAAAGATGCAGGTGAAAGACTCCAGGGACTTTCCAAAGCCCCCAGCTGCATAACTCTCATTGATTTCAGTTATTCAAATGAAAAGTTGTTTAATGTATTTGTTCTGGAGTTGAAGTTTCACTTGAAGGCTGGGGGATACATAATCCCATGAGCTAATTTTTAATACTGATTCTCACTGATTTCAAAGGCAGGTAAATGACTAAATACTCAGAGAAATCTAGCCCAGAGTGAGGCATAAGTCCTATTTAGGGTCTATCTCCCTTTGAAATACCAGCAATTAGGCACTTAGCTACTTTGAGGAATGGGGTTTGGTATCACAAATATTTTGGCCATATATCCATTAAATGAATAAATAAAAATATTGTAAAATCAGTCCTTTTACAGTAAAGGAATGGAAAAGAAATTAAAAGATTTTTACCACTGAAAATTTCTTGATCCTGGAAACTACTTTTAGGAGGGTTATGAAATGATCAGAGAATTTCAGCACCAGAGCTGGCTACCAACAACACCCACCTTCAGAATCAATGAACCTTTTAGGCTGGAAAAGCTCTTTAAGATCATCAAGTCCAACCATCAACCCAGCACTGACAAGGCCAGCACACCACCACGTCTCCAAGCACCACATCCAAACATCTTTGAAGCACCTCCAGGAATGGTGACTCCATCACTTCCCTGGGCAGCCTGTTCCAATGCTTGACAACCCTTCCCATGAAGAGATTTTTCCAATACCCAATCTAAACATCTCCTGGAGCAACTCGGGGCCATGTGCAGATCGCACTGCAGAGCCTTCCAGCCCTCCAGCAGATCAACACTCCCATCCACCTTGGTGCACCTGCACATGTACTGGGGATGCACTCAATTCCCTAATCCAGATCACTGATATTAAACACTGCTGGCCCTGGAGAATACCACTTTGGACTGGCTGCCAACTGGATTTGGTTCCATTCACCTCCACCCTTCGGACTTGACCATCCAGCCAGTTTTTTACCCTGTGATCAGTGCACCCATCCAAGCCATTCAACTCAATGACAACCATTCAGCACCCTTCTCCTCCTCCCAAAGCATCCTGCAGTGAAAACCTTTTCTTTCCCAACCAGTAAGGTAATTCTCCAATGCCACTTGTAGCCTCGCACTTTTCTAATGTTTCCCAAACAATTGTGCAAGCAGATAGAATTACTGTGGGTTCAAGATGCTTTCCTGCTGAAATTGAATTACTTTCTATGTTCTTGAGTAACTAAAGAGCTACAAGATTCCACCCAAATATCTCTCCTCCGTGGCAATGCTCCTGCATGCTATAAATACAAAGTTAATTTGTGCAATGTGTGGGCTCACGCTTAGAAATGCAGAGGACTGTGCAGGCCAATATCCTTCCCAGGAAAAAACACAGCATGATGTACAAATGAAAATGGTGCAAGCCAGAGGCAGCCGAGGGTCTCTAAAGCAAAAACAATGGCATATTTTCCAAAGGTGACTGAATGTCCCGATGGTGCCGAGCAGAGAAAAGAGAGGAGGTCAAGAGAAAACAGAGTTTTGTCAGAGGAAATGACTGGAGAATGAAAAAGGGGAGGCATGAGGCCGAGCTCACTGCAGTGGAACGGCTGGCGCACAGTCAGACGATACGTGGCTGCAGCCCAACGTGTTAAAAATCCTCTGGCATCTATCACCATTTGTTTGGGAGTGACTTCATTTCCAAACTTTGGGATAAACATTAGCACAGCTATTCAAGATAGCCAGGACACCCAGCCCCTGTTTTTTCTCACTTCATGGCTTTTAGGTGTGGACTGTAACACATCACTTAAGCTGCACAAAACAGATTTTACTGAATTTACAGTCACTGCACTGAAAAAAAAAAATTGAAAAAAAAAATATTGTTTTGATTGGGTTGGTGGTAGGGTTCCACCCAAGATCCCTGGGAAAAGTTAGTTAAGGACAACTGCTTACGCCATCACACACAAGGAGATCAAGCACAGCGGGAGAAGCAGCCATGCTGAGAGTTGCTTCTGGGAAAGTAATGTCTTGCCCCAGAGGGACGATTCACCTAAGATTTATTTCATTTTTGGAACCTCAGAAATTCAACTATTTGATCACCTGTTTTATCTCTAGTAAATACCTTCACTGTTATTTTATTTTGTTACCATGCGTTGTTGATTTTATGCTTACTACCTCAATACCATACAAAGCTAATTGATTCTATGCCTTGTTACTATGGGAAGCTAATTGATTACATCATAAAACCAGCAGGGTGCACACAATCTGATGGTTATGAGAGGATCTCTGACTGGATTTAAAAATACAGCTGGAATTTATACCTGTTAATACCTGTCTCTTCTTTTTCAGTGACCTTGGACCTACACATCTCATCAGAAGCACGCTGCATACATGTGACCCCTAATAGCCAGGGACCCCAAGGCCTTTTGTATTGGGCTCATTTTCAAAGAGAGGACAATGGGGGAATCACTATGAATCTCAGGAAAGGAGACCAAAGCCACGTTCTACACAGAATTACACCTTGCACCCATCTAGCAATGGGCGCAAGAGCTGGAGCTGCCCTGCCAAGGGGAAGGAGAGGCTCTGCACAGTGATGTCCCCTGACACAATACACATCCCCAGCACCACCACCTGCAGTAACAAACTCCTCTTGCCTCTCTGTGCTGGAGCTGGAAACAGGACTGGTTACCATCACCCGCCCCTCTGCTAAAATACAGACTCTAGAAACCAGCTGAGTTTTGAAGGAAAGAATAGGACAACACTGATGACTGCCAGTGACTATCCAGAGCCTCTCAAGAGGCCTTGGGGATTTCAAACAGCTCCTTGAATTTGGGCACAAGGCATGGGACACATCCTCAGTCCCCAAAAGACATGTTTCTACCTCAGAGCTCTCAACAGAACAATTGCTGCCTATGCCAAGAGCTGCCATGCCCTGTGGGGATGGTTACACAGGCTGCACTTTCTAAACCACTTACAGAGACAGGCTGCTTAAGAGTTGTTATTTCTTGCAATTTGTGTCTTGGATGGTTTACTAAAATTAGGAAAAAGTATATTCCAGAGCTGGAACATTTATGGCTTCTTTACCATTACTGTATATTTTAATTCTTAAAAATAGATTTAAGTGACATGATAAGTAAAGAGTCCTGTTTAATCTATTTTGGCCTGTTCGCCACATTCCTGGTTTGGCCTGTTTGACTTGTTAATTTAGAGATGCATAAAACCATCTGTTTCACTGCAGACTTTGTTTTAAGCCTCAGAGGAAACAAACCACACAAATAAATAAAATTCACTATGTCATTTCTGTTAGAATATATGCATTTACAGCCATCATAGCAGACACCAAGTACCCCATAACTCCAGTGTTAGGGCAGGTTTTTAACTATTTACAATGCTGTTATAAAAAGTCATAACTGAATTTATATCACACAAGGGATTTTCTTAAATTGTATTCCACCTCTCATTTAAAATGAAAAACAGTGATATTCTGCACATTGCTAAAAGAACATAATAAAGAAAGAAAAAACCAAGCTTCATAATTGAAAAAATATATCTTGGAAACACTACATCCCAAGCAAATCTACCTAATAGCCTGGATTTCTACCTCTGTGTTTTGTAAAGTGAAAGGAGTCATCTACAGGCTCATCCTCTTGACATGACTGTAAACTTCAGCAGTCAGACTCCATTTGTCAAAAACACAGCAGACCTACAATTTTTAACTCAACACTATTTTACTAAGAACACACATTCACTAAGCCCAAAGCTTTTTCAGAAGTGTGTTTTGTTGAGAAAAGACTCCTGTTCCACATGAGGAGAAGGAAGAAAGTAATCCCCAAATGAGTTGCCTCTTAGGGTCATCACTTACTTCTATTTTTTGGGCAAAAGAATAAAATATATTTTGGTTTTGATCTGGGATGATTTTTCAAGTCTTGGTTCTTTTCCAAAAAACAGTGTCCTTGCTTACTGTCTGGGGTATTAGAGGGCTGCTGCATTGATATCTAGAAATAAGAAAGTGATTCTTTCAAACATAATATTCCCCAGTGTCTCCTTTCATCACTCCTACACTATATAGTTTGTTGCACAGACTATGGTTCTGAAGATTAAATATTTAACTAATGAAACCTAAAGATGTCAGTCATGGAGTAAATACTAAATCAGTTTAAGAAAGCTCAGTGTTGTACTACATAACATTTTACTGCAGTGTGAACAAGGAGCAGGGAGGTGGTCCGGGACCTAAAGTGGCTGTTGAGAAATCAAAGAATTCAGCTGAGTAGTTTTAAAGATGTAAAAGCCAACCATAATTTCTGTTAGAACCTTGTTTGAAGACAGTTCTCCACACCGTGTTCCTCAGCAGGAAGCTTAGGTTAAGGGAATATACAGCTAAAACATAATGACTTCCAAAATCCTGAGCCCCTGACCTTGTGTCCCCACCCACTAAAGTACAAAAGCAGGATTTTGAACATTTTAACAGTCCCACACTCAGCTTCTGTCTTGGCTCCTTTTTCTTTTTTTCTTTTTTATTTTTTGCTTCTCCCCTATTGGATTTTCTGAAAGTGGCCTGGATTTCCCTCCTAGAGTTATTTTATCTCCTGCCACGAGAAAAATCTGTTACGTCTTATTCAAATGGCTTACCCAACCTACATTCCCAGTCCTTTCAGAGCCTCCCCGCAGGGCAGCTAGCAGGGCTGTACTCACAATATTCATCAAGGTCAGCAGGTACTTCTGAACATGTTCTTTCCCGTGGAACTGAACAACTGAGTCATCAACCCCCAGGAGGACCTCGATGTTGTAATCATCCTCTGTCGCGTGCCTTCGACGGCGCTGCCTCGATCTCTGCACCTGCTCTTCAACGAGGCCCAGTGCGCTGCCGAGACTGTCCAAACCAGTGAGGTTGGAGGCTGAAATCAAACAGACAAATGAGTTATCAGCCAGGAGAGGTTCAGGTTTCAGCTAAGAGAAATCTGAAGTAGCAGCATTTGTTATGTTCTGAGTGTTATGTAACAGCATGAGTTTCACATAATGTCAATTAAAAATGACCTAATTGAGAGAGAAATACGAACTGAAATGTTTTTATTTTGCAAAGTAAAAGCAATACTTTCTACAAAGTAATACTGCATAATAAATACAGGTCCAAAAGAGCAGCAAGTCAGACCAATGATGAGAATCTTGATGAGAAGAATGGAGCTGTTTGCAGTAAAATACTTGTTGCTTAAAAGTACTTCTAACAGAAATACACTGTCCAGGGATCCTGTGCTACCCAGGATAGTCTCTATTTGGAACAGTTAGACACATACTTCAAAATCTGATCTTACTGCCCACAGACTCCTATTTCAAGGTAAGTGCAGTTGCCATACAGCCTTTTGCTACCCAGGCAGGTACCACCAAACCAGTCTCCCCCACCTCAGCCCATTAGCTCCTTTCCTAGGTATGCAATCCAGCAGTAGTGACACGGATCCTATTTATCATTACAGCTCAGTACCACATTTTAGATATGAGATTAATTAATTTGTAGCTACATCCACAATTTTTTGAACAGCTTTACATCCTTCATTCCAAATTTTCCATGTCACTTTGCATTACTGCATGTCAAAGACCAACCCACCAGGCACAACAGTTGTCCCCTTCATTACTAATAATTTCTAACAGTTCCTGTGATACGAAAAGCATGTTCTCTGACAGGGTGGACACACTTAATATGGCACTTACCTACTAAAAATTAACTTGAAAATATGGAATCTTGACATTTCATCGTACAGAATAACAATGATTAGTATTAGTATCATTATTACTATTTGCATTACAAGAGACTGGAATCACCGCTAAGAACCTCTTGATTTTAGCAAATGTCAGGAAGGATTCGCTTGAAGAGGTCAGCAAAGGTGGTGAGAGGGCTGTGGGTTGAGTAAAGGTCCCAATGCTTCTTTCACAGAAATACAATGGGAAAAAAAGGGAGGAAGCCCGAGCCATCACCTTCAAACCAGAAAGGAGAAATAGCTCTTGGAAATGTTACAAAAGTGGATTCTCCATTTTCATTTATTGAAGTTTTCATATCAAAAGTGGCTGCTTGAGAAGGGAATGAGTCACCAGATCACTGGGCTTATTACAAGAACATCTGTGCTCTTGCCTGAACTTCGCTGCCTCAGGCTGCTGTGTCAGCAGGTCCTGGGCAATGTGCAGCCTGAGCAGAGTCCCCCACAGCTCCCCACTGAGGTGATAACAACACACCAACCTGCTCAGCCTCCGGCTGCCAGGAGGGACACACACCAGGCATCCCCAACCCACACGGAGCACTCGTTACTGCCCCAGGCCCCAGGCTGTGCCTTGTGTGGTGAGAAGCTGGTCTCTGTCCTCCCTGAAGAGACCTCCAGGCGAAGGACAGCCCCTGAAAGACACAGCTTCTTGCAATTTTCCAGCAAGCTTCAAGGACACGCTTGTCCTGAGATCCACAGCTGCAGGGATCCCCTCTGCACTGCACTGGCAGGGCTCCCCTTGCTCAGTGGACAGAGAGAAGGTCCCACGCAGTGGTCCTACATCCCCATGGAGCCCCAGTGCCCTTCTCCCCAGACAGCAGCATTTAATGTAGTTAACAAGCACAACCACCACGTTCTCATTGCCGGCCTCAAGGCTCCCAGCAGCTTCTACTCCGGGGGCCACAAGCTTTTAAAATTAGTCTGGTCAGAATCTATGATTCAGCACGAAAATTCATTCTTCACACAGAGCCCAGCTGTCACTCCCAGGTGTACCACGGAGGGTGAATGAGCCTGGCCTGGCAGCAACAGAGGCAGCTCTTCATCAGGCTCCAGACCTGCCAGGCAGCCAGCTCCAGCCCTGCCTCGTGGTTTACTCCACCAGGAAAACTTCAGTGCTAAAATTTCCTTGCTAGTGCTCAGAAGTAATGACCAAGCCATCACAGTGGGGACTCTCTGTGGGACCATGGGGCAATCACATATTCATGAACTGTAAGACAAATCACATTTACTGTAAAATTTGACCATAAATCTTAAAAGCACTGTAGAAAAGTAAGCCTAGACTGGCAGGGGCTGCAGGTCATGTTTTCTCTCTGCTGCTCATAAAAAGCTAAAGCAATCAGCAGCAAGGCAAAGCTATCAGAGGTGCTACTGCAGAACAGTGGTGCTGGGTAGCGGGAGAGCCTGAGCCCTGCAGTGAGGTTGTGGACAGGAAGCTCTGCTGGCTGGGGGGCTGTTACTTGGGTGGGTGATTGGCTGTCAAGGTATCTTGAGCTTTCGTGCTTTCATTTCTTTCCCTTATGTGTCAACCCTACTCCTGGTGCGGTATCTTTATTCCTGCTGTGAGTAAATCAGCCAGAGGCAAAATGTGATCCTACCATCCTGCAGTGAAAACTGCCTGTCCTCCCTCTTTGCTGCTCACTTCATCACTGTCACACTATAGTCCCTCCAGTCCTGCCAACTCCTGAGAAAAGATAACAGGACATTCCCTGGAAGTCATCTCACTGCCACTAGGTGCCAACCAACCACTTTAAATTTGCTTTGGAGCATAAAAGTTCCCCGTATACACAGTTACCTTCACCCCTCCACTGCTCCCCCTCAAGACAACACATCCAGTGGGCACTGGTACCTCTGAGGCACCAACCCCACGTGTTTCCCAGCAGAGAGAAAGCCACACTGGCTCCAGCTGGTGCTGGAACCATCCCAAGACCAGAAACACAGCTCAAAACATTTACAACAGTAGCTGCAACATTTCTGGTTCATATCCCATCTTCCCACCCAGTGCTCCTTCCCAGAGGCTGTCCCCAGATGGGCAGGGATGCCTCCACACACGCCTGACCACAAACCCCACAGAGTCCTCCTCCAGTGCTGCTCTGACTCTCAGGATCTTGGATGATGAATTGCTGGATTTGCTGAACCGTGCAATGTTATTCCCATGTTGGATTTGCTCCTAAATGACAGTTACATCCAAGTGAAATGAATACCCGTATCTTAGCAAAGAGGAAGAGAAACAAAGCTCCATCTGTAGTAAATGAGATATTTGTGGTGTTTTGGCATCTCAACTTTCCTTAGTTAACGTCAGTAACTTTGCTGCATCATTGTACTGCTAACAATATGCTAGAAAAGCTCAAGAGAAAGCACAAAGAGCTAAATAAGACACCAAATTCCTGCTTCACATTTTGCACATGACATCCCTTCTGGTCACCCCTGCACTTTGAACAGTAACATCACAAAAGTAATCTCAAA
The DNA here is from genome assembly GCA_013400235.1 of Oriolus oriolus. NCBI lineage: Eukaryota > Metazoa > Chordata > Aves > Passeriformes > Corvidae > Oriolus > Oriolus oriolus. The sequence continues at coordinate 116,363 of VXBT01014143.1, forward strand.
CTGCACTGTTATACTAAATCATCCCAAGACCTGTCCCTCAGATGTCAATTTTCAGCAACTTTTGCCAAATCAGCCACTAATTATTGGTGCCAGCTTTGTTCTCCATCTCCCAAGAGCAGACACTTGGCATTTGCAGAGCCTCACAACAGCCTGTGTTGAAACCCTCTTGCTCCTGCTAGGAAAAATTCACATTTGTGACAATTAACCTCTCAGAGACAAGCTTCTATTTTTCTCTTTTGCTGCTCATTCAGAATAAATCAAAGGACAGCAGCACTCTAACAGTTCATCCAAAAATCCCTCAACCCCTCTTTTTTTCAAAAAGCCAGCTAAAAACTCAGTGATATTTCAGTAATTTTCTCCTACAACTGCAGACCATCTTCCAGAGAAGGAATAAAAAGTGCCCAGGTTGTAAATTAGTGTTGCCTTTGCAGGTCTTCAGAAGAATTCTCCACATGCAACAGTTTGGGATGACACCACCTTATTTTGTGGGAATTACTGCCTTGCTCATGAATGTTTGATATCATGTTCTTTATGGAAGCCCAGTTACATGACGTCTCCTGATCCTGCCTCACCCATCATGGCAGGCAAAGCTAGAACAGATGCTCTGAGTTACTGAAGCGTGAACACACTGCCTGCCATGAAAACTGCCTCTCCCTGTGTTTTCTGTCACTCCCTTTAGGATATCCACCAAATCCACAGTTGCTGGCTCATGATCTTGTTTTGATTTTTTTCATGACCTCTTTCAAAATGGCTCAGGAAAAAACGGCTGTACCTACAGTCCTTATGGAACAACTGCACTTTAGCAGTGCCAGCTTTAGGGTTCCCCAATCTCACAGCAGCAATATTGTCCTAATAAAGCAGTTTCTAATATTTTACCTTCTCTTTCTGATAGGGAGAAGGGAACTTTCTGGCAAGTCTCCATCTCAGAGACCAGGATGAACAGCTGGGAGGCTGAACTGTGTGTCATGTTCACAGCCATCATCTGTGGCTTGTCAGCACAGCAACAAGCTGGAATTTCATTTCAAACCCGAGTGTGCGGCATTCAGACCAGCCAGCCACCATTGAAATGCAGCTGGTTTGCTTTTGTGGACACTTCATCCGTCAGAGTGGGAGCAGACGAACACCTGAGCCGACTGCTGAGCACCTTCTCCGCAGCCACACGAGGATCAGCACTTCTGATCTGCTGCTTTGCCACTCATCTCCATTCCTGGGACACACTGTTGAAGGAACTCCCAGCTTCCCATTCCTTGCTGCAAACCACCAGCTTTTGGGTTGTTTTTATGTTTTTCACCCCAGTGACTCAGACTGAGCACCAGTGAAGCACAGCTGGAGCCCGCTCTGCTGTGGTGGCAAATACATCTGTGACAGCACAGGAGCCTGGGGCACCCAGCCCTGCTCAGCTGCACCACAGCTGGTGGCAGTGCCTCTCCAAACCTGGGACAACGATCCCAGCATAGGCATGAGCCCATCCATCCCTCGGTGCTGCAAACGCAGGAGGAACAGGCTGTGTGGTAGAGAAGCAGAAGCAGAAGCAGAAGCAGAAGCAGAAGCAGGCAGGGTGGACTTGCTTTAGCTCTCAGCCTCCCACTGCTCAAGTACATCTGCACCTCTGGAAAAGTACCAAACCCTGCTGACAGCTTGACAGAGAACGGCTCTTTTGGGAATTGCACCTTAAATCACAAGCCATCTTTCTGCAGCACTCCCTGCCACTCTGATCCTGTGGGCTTCTGTTGCATCAGTCCTCTGCGATCAACTGACTCTCTAATTAGCCTCCAATTAGTCTGATTATGCATTCTACCAAAACCCTCATTTGTCTTCCATGGTAAATTGAAGCCCAACCCATGGAGGTTGCAGTCAACAATGAACAGTCACCAAACCTTGGATTTTATCCCCTAGTGATTTATTCTCCCATTTTTAAGTTCCTCAGTTTGGGGTTTTGTTTTTCAGTCCAGTTGCACACAGTCATGTTGTGTTTTGTTCATTTCTTAATCAATAGTTTCTCTGATTTTTAATTTCTTTAAAAACTTATTTCTGCTGGTTTTACATCCCTGCTCACCTTCCTTTCTGATTTGTTTTCCAAATGTCCTCTACTTGTCTTTCTTCTCCCCCTTAACCATCCTGCTCAGATACATTGGTGTTTCATAATTTATAAATCCCTTTCCCATACTACAGTCTGAATTTGGACCCTTCTGCTATAGATCACTCATAAGAAAACTGGGTAAAGCCAGCAGGGAATTAAAATGGGAGGCAGCCTCTGTGAGGTGAAAGCAAATTGAAAACAGCCTAAACAAGAGAAGGAAATCCCACAAAGTGCACTGGGTACAGGATACCAAGTCAGCCCTGTTTAAAAGGCATCTTAGGAGGACACTGCCTCAATGAAATTTTAACTTTGAGCTCAATTTTCATGGAATTCTTGTGATTTCTTGAATCACAGGTTAACAATGGCTGCTACTTGGTAAATTGTTAACCAAGAGCAATTACTGCAGCAGAATTCTCTTGAGGAGCAGGATCAAATTCCTCCTCTCACACTTTTTTACATAAACCAAAAGCAAGATCAGACTGGTAAACTAAAGACTGGGCATGCATCAGGCATCCTCTCCAACATTAGGAATCGTTGTGCTGCCCTTATCTGCAAAGAAGCAGCCACCCAAAAAAAGGCTGTGTGCCTTGCTGACCATATGATCTCATTACAAGCTCCCTGCCTCTCAATTATGGTAATGCCACTTCTGGTCAAATCACATTTTAACACAGAGCCTCACCTTTCATCTGGCCAGGGGGAGTTTGCCATAGCTGTTGGGGTAAGTTGGGCTGGGCTCTCCAAAAGTAGGTCTCAGACTAGAGCTGCATGAAGGCCAGCAGACACAGCAGCTGAACTCCTACTGGAATGATCTCGTCCTGGCATTTGAAATCAGGAGTTCGAAGTATTTTACAGCCTTTCATATAGAGAGCAATTCTTGTAAACTCCTTGGGGCAGAACTATTGTCCTCCATTTGCAGAGGGAATGCACATTCTTGCAAACACACAGGCACAAGCAATGTTCCTTTTTTTCTTGTCACCTTTGCAACAGCACAGTGACTTTGAAACTCAGGACATGCTCAAGTGCCTACCTGAATCATAAAATCACAAAATGGTTTGGGTTGGAAGGGATCTTAAAGCTCATTTCATCCCTCTGCCATGGGCAGGGACACCTTCCACTATCCCAGGTTGCGCCAAGTCCCCTCCAACCTGGCCTTGGACATTTCCAGGAATGGAGCAGCCACAGCTTCTCTGGGCAACCTGTGCCAAGGCCTCAGCACCCTCACAGGAAGATCTTTTCCTTAATATGCAATCTAAACCTAGATCAGAGAATCAGGGTTATAAAGAAAACAAAGATGAACCTACCAAAGTTAAAAAATAGAGAACTTAAAAAAAAAAAAAGTCTTTCCAAAGGGTAAACCAATTAGTGCAGTGAAAATGGCCAGGTGGACAAGTGGCCAGGCCAGAGGCACTAAGAATAACCAGAGCTAGGTGTTGCCAGGGAGATCTTTTCTGGCATATCACAACAAAGAGAAAAGATATAACAATACTAAAAAGATAAGTTGAAAACTAAATTGATCTCATCAGGGCCAGAGTCACACAAAGAATAACATAAAGATGAGAGATAATTGCACCGTTAGAAGATTAAGTGAGAGTGAGGTAACAGAATACCCCAGGCTAAAACTTTTTTTTTTTAATGGTGAAACCTACTGTGTTAAAATTTTAACTTTCGTCTTACAACATAATAGTCAAAAAGGGGAAATGAAAGAAATGGCAAACCAGCCAGGAAACCAGCCAGTCTGTGTGACCTGGTTGAAATGGAGCTCTCTGAGAACTGAACACAATTTTTTTTCCAACAGCGAAACTTAATCTTTGGAAAATTTTCAGCTATCAGGCTTACTAATACAAACACAGGTTTCACAGTTTAGCACCAAATAATGCATGAGCAAGATGTCCAAACTCAGTGCTTAAAAGTAAGCTCAAAAAGGGGCAAAAAAAACTACTCTAGAAAATTAATTTAGGTGCCAACTTCTAAGTTTCACTGACTTAATTGATTGCATCTGAATATTGCTATCCGGCAAATATTTTGGCCAGTCACTGTAAGCTGGCCTGTATTGCAGAGCCTGTGACTTGCAAAACAAGGTGCCTGATTTACCACACCCCACCCACTCCGAGAGCCCACATCTGGCCTGGGAAAAGGGCTCCATCCCTCCCAAGCCCTGGAGTGCACGCTGTGCTTGGGCAAAGCAGGCTTTGCTCTGCATCACTCACAGAGAGCTGCAAAGGGAGCTCACTGCTCTCAATCTCATTTGCAGCTAATGCATAATTAATTAAACTGCAGAGTTCAGCCACATCTCCACACAGGCACTGGGCACAGAGCCACAGCTCCATGGAGTTCTTTGGGCCCCAAGGACCCCACCTGAAATCCCACAGGCAAAGGATCAGGCCCTGACCACAACTCACTTTTCCTGGCCAGGATTTAACGAAGTGTTTATGGGCTATTTGAGTCCAAGTCTGCCACCGAGATACTCAGATGTCCAATCCATATTCTAAGCATGATTAAATTACAGCAAATTAGCACATTAAGTAAGCTGCCAAGCTGACCCCCTGGCTTTGTAGGTGACATGTCTAACAATCCCACTTGCATTTTTAACAGAATGAAATGCCAATCCATGGTACAGGACCTGAATAACAACAGATTACATGGGATGGCAGTTGTCCTTCCATAAGCCAAGTATTCTGCAAGAAGGGGAAATGAAGTTTAATTACACTTTAACAAAATAGTATTAAAAAACACACAGGCAACAAAAGTCAAATTCCTAGCCAGGGCAGGAGGATGAGATGAGGGAGAAAAGACAAAGAAATACATAAAATAACCATATATCATTGGAAATATTGCTGAAAATAATGGCTGAAGCAAACATGTATCTTTCCTATGCTTTTTAGCCATAACCTCAAGTCTTGTCTTTTGGTAACATTTCAAAGTGGAATTATTCCACCCTTTTAAAAGGGCAGCATTTTTCTCAGTTATAAAGTCTCACAAAGTTGTAAATTATACAATTGAATGTTCTCAATGTCAAGTAGAAAATAAAACTCATCAGTGTAAATAACGTACTGCAAAAATGACAATGCAAACAGTTCCTGTTTCCTACATAATCATAATGATCTTTTAATTAGACAAAGTAAACAGTCTGCTCATTTCACCTTGTGAACAGAAGTATAGGAAGAATTTTTCCCAAATTCTAAGGTAAAAAATGTGCGCATTTTGCAGTATCTGTAAGTTCAACTGACTTTTTGTACATCTCAGAATATTATGCCATAAATCAGCAGTCAGACAGACTAAAAAAAAAAAAAAAAAAATATTAATTTGAGTATTACAAGAAGAAAACCTCACCCGGACAGGCTGAGCAAAGGCAGTGCAATACACGATGCCTTGGCTACTTATGCTGGCAGGATTTAAAACTGAGTGAGAAGGAGTTATAATTTTACCTATGTTTTGAAAATATCCTTGTTGCTAAATCTGCTTGGACCTTCTACAGTAACAAACCCAGCTGCAATTGATTAGAGACTTTAGGAAAGATAAAGCTCACTTGCAGGATGCAGGAATTTCTTAAACTTCAAAATGACAGTAAAAAACCCTGAAAGAGAGAATCAGTCTCTGCTCCAGTGAAAGCACAGGAGATTTAGTCCCAAGGCATTTCAAAATCAAGGGCAAAGGCTTCTTTTGTTATTTGTACAAGAGCTCTGAATGTGTCAGGCCCTACAAAAGGCAAACCGTGAAATGCTGCCCTTCTGTTGTGGTGGGTGGGTGGGAGGGAGATGGGTCCTGGCAATGACAGCAGGGAGGAGATGCTTTCAACGGGTAGCACTCTTCATGAACGTGGATTGGGGCTGGAGAGAGGGGGAAGGATGGTAGGGAAGAAGGAAAGAAGATGAATGGGTGCAAGGATACCAAAACCCTCTGGTGAAACGGCAAATTTAGGGGCAGAAGTTGTGAGGACACAAACACAAAAGAGAAAAGTGAAAAGAAATCACCATCAGTTTTCCTGCTGCAGCTCCTAGGAAAGAAAAGCCAGGGCTTCCTCCCACCTCCCATTCCCCATCCCTGAAAGCTGTGTCCTGGGAACAGCCCCTGAGCTTCAGGGAGCACAGCGACAAACGTCAAGGTTTGCCAGGCAAACCATCTCCCCAGCACCTGCAGGCAGGGCTTTAATGTTCCTTTCTGAAGATAAATTTAGCATTAATATCTGTGAGCTTTAGAGGGATTAGAACAGGTCAACATGCATTTATTTAGTTTTCTGGCAGGTCCAAAATATTTTTAATTCCTTTCAGGTCAAGTGGACTTGAATACTGAACTTTTTTTTAAACTGAAGAAACAAACAAAACATTTCAGTTCATCTGAAATCATGTTTTACTCATTTGATATGAATTCACGTACTTTGAGTCTCAATGCAGAGAATCACTTAAAATTATAAGATACCTCAAGGGAAAAAAGGGAGATGGTTTGTTTAGAATGCACTGCCATGGAACTCCTCAACATTTTCAGGATTTTTCTTTCTTTATCCATGTGAAGTTCAGTGAAAAATTCAGGATTTTTTATCAGCAATAAAAAATTTCACCAAACTCAACTGTAAGTGCCAGGACTAAAAGGAGTTTCCATTTTCCTCTTTCCACCATCTACCCCCATTCCTCCAAAGGAACGATCATCATTTCAGGACCTCGGTATTTTTGTTGGGTTATTCACATATTATCGATAAACAAGCTGTACTCAGCACTGACTGACTTGTCCTTCAAACTGGCTTGTAGCCTAATCAAACTCAGGTCATTTGTCTACTAAATGAGATGTAGTTGGTAGGATGTAGTGCTCCTTGGCAGGCAACAGACAACTCTCCTATAGGGACAAATCAGACCCACCTGAAAATAAAAGCCTTTCAAGAATTAGGTAACAAGGAATTTATCTCCTGAATTAAAGACATCATCTTTGTGCAAATAAGGCTTAAAGTGTTCAGAAACTGCATTTGTATTCTCTTTGCAAAGTGCTATAAAATTGCTTTAATAGTAATGACTGCTCTGGTCTTACTACAGAGAATGAAATCAGACTTTGAAAAGCAAATGCATAATGCCCAGTAAAAAGGGCTGGGAAGCCTCTTACATATGTATATATATATATATATATACACACACATATGTATAGATATACTTACACGTAATAATTGCTAAAATAAGAGAACTGTGTGTTTTAACAAGGTACAAAGGTGGCTGGAGGGTTGATGGACGAACAACACTCTGGATAGCTTTCTTTTAGAAATGTTTTTAAATTAAGTCAAACATGAGAAAACTATCAGAAACAATAGAAAATTGAGATACTAAGTTTTTTAAAACTCAATTAAATTCTCTTTAAATGGTTTTAACCGAAATGGAAGCTAAGAGGATTAGACAAGTCAATGGATGTTAGAGAAACAGTGGATGCTGCTAAGGATAAAAGTAGACAGCTGTTCCAAAGCTCCTAGTAGTTTCTGCCTCTGGAACTGGAACAGTATTTAAAGACCATTTAGCCTCTAGCCTGTTACTTTTGCATAGTAACAAATGGAAATGTTAAAGCCAACACAAAAAAAAAAACCCTTTCAAATTGCCTTAAAAAGCAGTTGCTAAAGTAACCAAGAAGTCAGCTGAGAGCAATGCTGACATACATGGTAAAGGCTTCCAATAATTAACACATTCTCTCTAAAACTGGTAAAAACAGAGTCACTCCAGATCTGAGTTCCTGCCATGAATTATGGGTTTTATCCAAATACTGGACTTGATGAGTTGAACTCTATCACGTTTCCACCTAGTCAAGAACTGGCTAACCAAGCCACTCCTAGTTTACCTGATTCTAAAAATACCTGTGATCAGCTGAACAACAAACACAGGGAAAAAACAAAAATACAAAAACCTTCCACAAATCATTGACTGCAACACCACAGTTTATGTTCCACTTTAGGAATCAAGAGGTAAAAAGCTGTCAATATTCATCTTCTTTATTCTCCCAAAAACCTAAATGTTTAGGTAATAGATCATACAAACTCTGATAATATTCATTATTAATGCATCCTGCGCTAACAGAAGTAGTAACATAGTTCCCTCATCTGAAGTCAGAACAGGCTCCATCCACTTTCAGTTCTTTCTGAGCAAGAGAATATTATTTCTTCAGTGTTTCAACATAAAAAGTCTTCATATTTTCCCATTACCCCAGAAAGAAAAGTCTACAAAGATAAACAGCAAAGTTAACACTAACTAAACTTACTTTAAAGGAATGAAGTGATATTTGTAGCAAAGGGGAAGCAAGGCTGGAGGGAAAAGTAATGTTTTTTGGCAGCTGAAGAAGGCACATATTGGGTGTCAGGGTCTGTCTCTTCAACAGATTATTGTTCCCAAAGAGCAGCTTCCTACCTGTCTCCTAAGCAACACAAGTACCACAAATACAGTCTCCTTCGGTTCAGCTATTGTACCTGTTCAACCAGATCTGAGACCATACATCATTGCTGAAAAAGAATGTTTTTGAAAGTCATACAAAACAGCATTTACTTGTCCAACAGCAGCGCTACTCAGTTATGAAATAAGACATGAAAGTACCACAGTCAATAAAGACTCCTCTTTGCTGTGGTGCCCTGGAAGCCCCCATGAGTCCTCAACAATTACTTTGTACTTGCGGGACTCTGAATGATCTAGCGCAGTGTGGGAGCTGGACATGTATTTATTGAAGCTGACACTAATCAATACCCATCACTTTCTCACTGGTTTCAACTTTATTAGAAAAATGATATCAACAGCTGCTACTGTCCCAGTGAGCCTCAGAAGAAAGCCGAGGGTTGATGGCATCTAGGTGCTCTCATGGCCTGGTTCTCCAGTCTCTCTGCAAGTGAGCTCCAGGCTGCCTTTTCAGTGCAAAGCTTTCCATTTGACCTTTCCTATATTTCACTTAGGATCAGAGAATTTTAATGTATTACTTTTTTGCTCTTTCCAATCTATTTCTGGCTAATCTTCTCTAAAACTTCTGAAGCATTCGGAAAGGTTTCTTACATTCTGGTTTTAGTCCAAGGTGCTTTGGTCTCAAATACTGCAGTGCAGCTGGGCAACTCTTACATTTTGCTGAATAACTGGTTCACCAAAAACAAAGCTGTGATTGTTTTGAAATGATTTTCAAATCAAATCACAGGGGGTTTTTAGTGATTAAAAATAAATTAAATAATGTATTAAGGGCTCACATTTAATTTTGGTGAACATATATGCCACAATATGAAAGCGCCCAACCAGCTCAGGCTACAGCAGAGAGTAGGATGCAGAATCACAGAGTAGTTTGGGATGAAAAGGACTTTTAAAGATAACCTAGTTCAACCTCCCTGCAATGAGCAGAGGTATCATCAACTGGATCAAGTTGTTCAAAACCTCATCCAGACTGACCTTGAGTCAGGACAGGGCATCTACCACTTCTCTGGGCACACTCAACCTTGCCAGCTTAGGGGTGTTCATCTTCCAGTGACAGGAGCCAGCTCTATCTTTTGAGGCTCCAAGCATGGCAAAGCTAGTCCACGCCTTAGGTCTTGAAGGTATAACGTGAATTAAAGGAGTTAGTTCACAGAAAGAGGGAAAGAGCTGCACCTTGCCAAAGGACTGGAACCTTTGGGAATTTGACACAACCAGGAATATGAGGGAGATCCTCAACCCTCCCACCTGAGAGCTTGATTTTTTTGCAGAGACTGCCTCACTTTAAGCTTTGAGCTTCTAGTCTTGACCTTGACTTCCCAACCAATTGAATGGCAGATTGTTCTCCAACTTTGGCAACGGTTCTCAGCCTGGCTAAAAATCAGAAAGTACCAATTCTGAGCAACCAGCTTGTGGAGGGAGAAGAGGGAACCCACACCAAACAAACCCAACCGCAATGAAAAAATCACAATATGAAAAGAGGGGAAGCAAAGCAGCTTGTGAAGGGAAAAAACTTTTAAAGGTTTTTTCTTTTTTTTCCCTCACAAAGTGAGAGTGTCAAACTGTGGTATGAAATTAGTACAGCAACCACTGCCCATTGCATGAGTTTTAGCCGTCTCTTCTGACCAAAGGTGGGCTCCGCAGTGAGGTTTTTATATTTGGGGGAGCTAAATATTTTTTGACAATTCCACTAAAATTATGTTTTAAAAACTCATCTGGAAAGCCAAGCAGTGCTGTGGGAGACAAAAGAGAACACCAGTATTTGGATCACCTAAAGTACAAGGAAAGTCAGCAAAGAACAAAATGTCTGAAGCATTAACCTGCCAGGATTATATCCTAACGTCACAAATTTCAGATGCATTTGAAGTCTCACAACAGAGAAACTAAGGCAACCGATTGAACTTCCTCGTGAAAAGATTTTTAAAAACCAAAAACCTATAGAGTACAGCATGTGGTCTTGCCTATATGTCCCAAATTCACCCAGGGAAACCAACTCCTCTTGCAGAAACCCTCAGCTGCCATTAGTCAGGGAAAAGAGAGAGTAAAAAACAAAAGTACTTTCTCATGCAGCTGCAAAGGCAGCTCCTGTCTATTTGTTTCCCAGCCTTCCAGGCCTGGATCTAGCTCAATCCAGACATTACTTACAGCTATCAACCTCAGCAAGGCCAAAACATGCCCAAGGGCCTGTGAGCAACATCCTGCCCCGCTGGGATCAGCACCTTAATTTTCACAGGGACACGTTTCCACCTTCTCTCTCCTTGCAACACAGAATAAACTCCAGAAAACCAACCCCGCTCCCCAAAGGCAAGTCAGGGCAAAACCCCAACAGGTTCTGTAGATAACTATCTGAGCAAGGAAAGGTTCATGCCAAAAAGCATGTGTGAGAGGGAAGAAGGGTTGTTTAGGTTTGGAAAGAAGATTGCTTTGTTTGGCAGATACTTGTAGAGTATGACCATGGAGCCAGAGGGCTTTGGGAAGAGGCATTTTAATGTGCTTTCAAGTGTTGGACCACTGATGGAAACACCGCTGAAGAACTGCAAGAAGAGATGCTGACAGGGCCAAACTGAGCCATTTCATGTATGTGGGACCACCACAGCTCAGCTGGCACCAGCACAGCCTTTTTCCTACTCCTGCCTTCCTGACACATTATCTTGGAATAATGCCCATGTGAGTAACACCAACTCTCAGCTTTTGAAGTTTCCCCAGATTTAAGGATGCATGGAAAAGCAAGAGGCCAAGACAAGAGCAGAGATCCCAGGAGCTTCCCAGCTCTTCCCCTTGGCACCTTGGGAGGAAAGGGAAAGAGGCTGGGAAGACACACCCAGGGGCTGACCTTGTACCAGGGCAGGTAACCCAGGGCCAGTGCTTGCACCAGGCTCTGGACTGCTGCACTGGCACCACAGCACGTGGCTGCTGCTGCAGCTCCTGCCAGATCTGCTCCAACTGCAAATCCTGCAGGGCAGGGAGTGTCCCTCACCAGTGCTGGTGTTTCCAGCCCAGGCTGGGCATTCTGTATAACCATCATGTAAAGCAGCTGATAGCAACAAGCCATTTCCACCCTTTAGCCAAATGCTTTCCAAAACTTCTGTAAATCTCTTAACATGAAGCTACCACAGCTCCATAATTATGGATGTAGCAGAAGGAGTAGACAAGCTGAATTAGGCTTCCGATTGCATGTCTAATTTATGTACAACTGCAGCAATTACAGATGCAAATTAAATAACTGTGCAGAAAATGGGTTTTATTAGCCATAACTAAAACCCAATAAAACTCAGTAACTCATGCACATCTCTGCACTGAAAATGCCTCTTTAGAATGTCAATTGGAAATGTGAGAAAAGACCAGGATTTTCTATTTCCTACTTGGAACAAAAGAAAAGAAGTATGAACTGTCAGAGCACATGTCTTTCTTCCACAACAAAACAAACAGGAGACCTAACTGGCAATTTCAGAGCAACCCATTGTTTTACAGACAGCAGTTCTATGCAGCTTTTAAACACATTATTTATACTCAGTCTTTCATGCCTGACATGGCTGAGAAAAGTCTCATCTAATAAAACCATATGCTCAATGTAATTCAGCTTCACAAGAGGCCCGTTCCGACTACCTGGCAGGTTGGGATTTAAAAGTTTAAACTCTAAGCTGAGGAACACCATGCTTAGCTTTGCAGCCCTTATGAGATTTGGGAAGTTGGGGGCTTCTTGGCATCACATCAACTGGGTCCAGGGCTGTGAAAATCCTCTCTGGATGTTTTAATGCTGAAACCACTCAAATCTTCTGTCATTCAGACTTAGCATGAGAGCTGTCATGTCTAAGGAGCCAGCGCTTACCTGTCAATTTGTTTAAAAGCAATAAAAAAATTGTTCCCATTAAATCAAGGTTAATCCTCCTGCATAGTTCTTACACAATTCCCTGCTATGTGTGGTTGAACCTACCCCATATATATATGACACAAACACCTGGCCAAAAGTTTATATACACCACAGTGTGTCTGCACTGTCTGTTTGCATCACTCCTTGTTTTGCAGGGGACAGGGGATTTTCCCAGCTGGCTGCATTACACACATGCAAGTTGATCACTGGGAATGGCCACTGGCCTCAGCACAGGAACCCAGGTGTGCTCCTGTACAGCCACCTGCACACGACAGGTCAGAGCAGACCACGAGTGCACAGCCAGGATCCCCACCTGCAGTAGAGATAATTCCCACACACATCCATGCTTCCCCACTCAGCTGTAGGCAGAGGCTTAGAAAGGCTCTGTTCTCCCAGGACACACATCCCAGCTGGGGTGGGATAGCCAGGTCCCTTCCCCTGGGTGCTCTGGCAGCCACAGGCAGGGCCAGGAGGAGACACAAACACCCAGCTCCTGGCAGGGACAGGCAGCAGACACCAGCAGGGGAGCAGGCAGAGTGCCACAGTCCCTGGGTCCCCTTGTCCCCAGGCTCCCCTGAACGTGGCTTCCACTGGCAGCCTCTTCTCCCACAGACACCCATGGACACTCCACTTCCTCAGCTGTCCCACTCCATCATGGATTATTTCCAACACGTCACCTTCCCCAGTGCACACAGCAATACATGTGGCATTCAGCACAGAGGATTAGCAGGAACAGTGTTATTCCTAAATCACGTCCCAATGGACCTGGTCATGGATTCAGTGTCCTACCAGTCATGAACCTCTCCTGCCAGGCTACAGCATGGACACTCATTGTGGATGCAGAAACCTCCTTCAAAGTTTAAATCTACCACAAGCACTGACTTCCCCTTATCTCTTGTGGCAGTTATATCCTCAAACAACTCCAGCAAATTACTTAAACATGACTTCCCTTGCCTGAATGTCTGCCAGGTAGTCTTAATTAAACTGTGCATTCCCACATATACTCTCCACAACACCCTAAGGGAGGTTTCCAAGATCTCCTCATTTTGTGTATTCCCTTGAATCATCTATCATTAAACAGCAATAATGATAAGCAAAATGAAAAAGACAAGAATAGTTTTGTATCTGCAGAAAGATAATGCACAAAAAATAACTAACTAGAAATCAGTTATTAGATGGGTCACCATGCCTCTCCCAAACACAGATCCTGAGATGCTGAGCACTTCCCTACAGCTTCTGAAGTATAAAGTTTTCAAACCTCATGGTGATGAACATGGAGTAAAATCCATGACAAGGTTCAGAGAAGGTCTTACCATAAGAAGGATAATCTAAGTTGCTAAAAGAGAAGAAGGACCAGAAATACTGATTTTTCTTATAATTCAAATAGGAGAAGCATTTACATGGAATCATCTTCAGCTTTCCTAACCAAGAGATTCATATCAAAGGCATTATCATTTGATAATTAATTTTTTATGCTGCAGTTCTAGATTCAGATGTTACAGATTCTATTAAAAGCTTTAAAAACTCCAGCTCTCAGAGAGCCCACTGCTCTCCCCAAACTGGTCCCTCCTCTTAAATCAGTGTTAGAACTGTGGGAGCATCCTGAGGCCACTGACTGCAAACAGCTCTGCAGCAGAGCAGAGGGCAGGCAGGGCTCAGCACAGCCAGCCTTGGCACTCCAAGCAAACACCTTCTCTTCGAGGTGAACTGCTCTGGAAATGGTGATTTCGTGATATTGGGAACAGCCAAAGCATAGAGAATGAACCACACTCTCCAAACCTCCAGCTAAATCAGTGGGGCTGTAACATGACAGGAGCAGCAGCCTGGGCCCCAGGAGCCTGTGACAGGGCTTATGACATCCAGAGACGGTGAGCAAGGTAATGGTAGGCGCAGGTTTACTAATCCCATCGAGAAAAAAAATCAGTTTAAGGAGATTTAGGATTTACACTTATCCCATGCCTGATTTAAAAAGATATTTTAAGATACCGTGCATTTGTTTCTAGATGTATTTTGTAGCTGACCCATTTCTCTTCACAATTAATTGTGATTTTGTTTTACTCCAGGATCAAGATACATATGGAAAAAATGACCTGGGTTGCATCTGGACTGACATAACAAGGTTACCTAAATTCTGGGTACGAGCCTCTGTTGTTGCTGGTGAGTGGAGGAGGAAAGAAATCACCTTGATTTTGTGACCCGAGCTTGACTTCACATAGGTCAGCACTCAAAGAAATGCTCTATTTCCAACAGCACAATGATATCTGGCAGCATTTCACAGCAATGCATATGGAAGTTCACAGTGTCGTCTCTGCAAAGTCATCTTTCAGAAGAGAAGTGCACCCACAGCTGCACCGTGCCATGAAAAATTCCTCCACTGCAACCTAGACCAGGTTATGTCAGGCACATAAAAACACAGCTGGGATTTTACTGTAGTAGCTGAATATAAAAAAAATCCCAAACAAAAAGAAACCAAACAACCTTTTAATTAAAACCAACATTTTAATAACTCCAGAAACTACCTGCTCCTACACATGCTGCTGATGGTCAGTTGGCAGGGGACACTGATTTGAGGCAGAGGGTTAGGATGTTGGGAAAGAAGATGAAGCAAATGATGAAAAATGGGAGGAGGAGAGTTACACACACAGGCAAACTTTGCCTTCTCAAAATAGATGAAAAAAATGGGATATGGAGCAAAGGATCTGATATGAGGATAGTTACAGTCATTCACAGCGGTCTAGAGAACAGGAAATGCTATGTGAGAGAAATGAATTATACCACAGGAAATAAACGGGTACATCCATTTCGGATTTGGACCTTGTATGTGCAACTGGTGTGAAACCACAGACAAGACTTGCTATTGACAGCCGTGGTTTGTGGGCAGAGCTTCCAGTACAGGGGCAGGATGCAGACTCACTGCAGCCAGCAGACCTGCTGGGATCGTCTGGCCAGGAGACATCAGTTTCCTACATTGCATACAGTGCATCTGTGTTAAAAATTAATGAAGACTCAGGTACAGCTATCAATAAAGATGGACAAAACTGAATACTTATGTGCAAGAGGTCTCCGTGCAGCTGAGGAGAAGAGTCACTTTCAGGCTCGCAGGCAGAACACCACACACGGGTACTTTGCTAGTGCAGCATCCCCAAGAGTCAGCACATCACCAGATGCCATCGATCCGTGCCAGGTTATGCAAGGTCTAGAGCACACTGCCTACAGAAACTTGCCAAAGTAGAGATCCTTTTAGTACTTAACTCGAGATTTTGTTAAGATTCACTTAATCTGCCTCCTTAAAGTACATTTACAAAAGCAAAAATGATCAATAACTCCACCATTAAATTGCATTACTTTGCATAAGTAATTTGGGACAATACATTAAGTTAATGAATGAATAATCCTTGAAATCTACATTCTGTAAGACAACAGCTTTAATAGCAAACCTCTGCTGGAAGGAAAACCAGCTATTCAGATGACTAAATCTGTGAGGCAACTTAGGAAAACCAAAAAACAATCAGTTTCATATTGGAAGCAAGTGGATTAACTTTAACAGACACCAGCATAGCAATTTATAGTTATTACAATTTTTTTGACAACATAAATCTCCAATTTCAGCAGCCAGAGTAGCTGAAGCTTTAAGAACAAAGAGCTCATTGATTCAATATGTCTGTGCAGTTTAATTCTGAGAAATCGATCATCGTGCATTTCCTCCAACACTTTTTTTTGTAGCATCCTCCTAAACAATTTATTATTATTGCTTATTGCTAAAATAGAAACGGTGATTCCACCACTCGCAGCCCTAGTAAATCATTGTTTAATGCTGCATGGCTGCCCTGCTTATATAAAGGGATAGCTCAGTTTATTATGAAAAAAAAAGTTATTAAATGTTTCTCAGTTGTGTTTACAGTCAGTGGCTATTATTTTAAGAAATCTGTTTTCTTTGACTATATTTCCCTTGCCCCACCTATGACGTGTCAGCCTCTTGGAATCACCTCTAAGGGAAAGGGTCACTTTGGGTTTATGAAGTGTCTCCAGGCAAAAGCCAGAAGCTATAAACATGAATTTTTCATTATATTAATTGTCCTAGTTTAACTATGCTACATGACTCTTCAAGATAACTGATACAGAATTTTAATTGTGTGTGAAATATTCAGTCTTCATAAGCTTCCTTCCTAACCTTTTTCATACTGGAGGGAGCTTCTGCCAACAAACACTGCCTCTTAGCTAATGCTCAGCTTTCTCTGTAATTCACTTTCCTGACCTTTTATTTTGACATTTTCACCTCATATATTAATTTCTGCCTGCACTGAATACTGCAGCATTATAATTACTTACATATAAACCTTTCATCACATCTTTCTTTGGATTTTGTTAGAAAATGATGTATATCAGATAACAGCAAATTTCACGATAATCAGCTGGCCTTTCAGCAGAACAGGGAGATGGCAGCAGGAGGAGATGATCCCACCTAAGATCCCTTTGTGCCTCCAAGGCTGGGTCAGAAGAATCTTCTACTTTGAGAGAGCAACACGGGGTACCCAAAAGAGAAGAACCAGCCTTTCCAGACCTCCCACGGGCCCTGTGGATGTGTCCTCAGCCTTGTCCTTGCTCAGATTTAGGGCAGAAATAAATTAAGCAGGACACTGAGCACCCTTCCAAGCATATTCCAGGAACCCCCACTGCTTCATTCAATCTTCAGACAAGCATGAAGATTACCCTTCTCATCCTCCTCCCTCCATTAATGGGTATTACTGGTAATTTAAACAACATTTTCCAGTGAGTTTTTTACCTGTATCAAAAAAGAAAAAAAAAAACCAAACACAAAACCCATGCAAATTTTATTGTATATTTTTATCTACAGCACATTCACACACATTGCAAACAGGTAAGATGCAGTGGCACACCGAAGCAGTCACATTCCATAAGTGTTTTTCTTGCCTGGTTTCCACACTAGAAACAAGGAAAAGTGCACAAGGCATGATTCAGGTGATCAGCTTTAGCAAGATGATGTCCATTGGACCTGACACCTCCTAAATTCAGCGCAGTGACCCTCCTGAGGCTCTTCCACAGTAAAGACAGCACAGAGCAAACAGATCTTTGTGCTTCCCTGTAGGCACCACACATCCCCCCCAGAGCCTGCCTGCCTCACCCCAGGAGAGGGGACCTGTCCAGCTGGCAACAGGCACAGAGTTCAGCAGCTGTTCTCCATGGTACTTCTGACTCTTCAGGATACAGATGTAATTCTCCAAACTGCCCGAGTGACTGCAATATCCCACAGCGACTTCCACACACCCTCGTGGATTTTAGCCCTCTTCTATCTTGCTGGCTCCTCTTCCCAGCACAGTGTTCCAAGCAGCACCTTTCCAGGGACAGGCCAGTGTTGGGATGACAACCCATGAGAAGCAAGAGCAGGATTTAATTTCTCAAAACCCCAGCCTAATTTTTTTCTACTTCTGGTCCATCAGGTATCACAAAAAGTGTTTAAATTCATTCCCCGGCAGCTGCCTTCAGAAAGTCTCTTGGATGTGACTGCTTTAAATACAGTTCCAGACTTTTTTAGGTTTATAATCTTTTGGTTGCACTGAAGGAATCGTAGGACCTTCACAGCTGTCACAAATTTTTGATACGTAGACAGAAGAGATTTTCAAATAGCGTGTGCAAGCAGCACAGATGTTCTTGCATTGTTCTTCCAGATTCCATTCAGCCAAGGCCCTTATTTCTGTTATTTACCATGAAGACCAGTGAAAAACTAATCCAAATATGTGGGTGAATTGAAGTAACCTTGTCAATAGTTCTGAGAAGTGGGTATGTGCTCAGCTGAGCAAGAGAGACAGAAAAACATGCCAAAGCCATTTCAAACATCCTCCAGTGTGAGCTGCAGGCACACTGGAACTGTGCATCGGTGGAAAATCTCCACAACTCTGCTATCCAGCCTTTTATTTTACTAGCTAATAAAGATATAACTCAAATGCTTGCAGACAGGAACAGCTGGGTATCTTTCATGTAGAGGTCTAAGTCATCTTCTAGCATCCTGAACACTAAACAGACTGAGATTCCGGTGCGGTACTTAATGTGCAGGATAAAACTGCACAACAGAAAAAGAAAGGTGCAACAGATTATGTGCATGCTGCCATATATTAAATACATTTTCTGGAGTAGAAAAGCATTTAGGAGCAACATCACAGATGCTATTGGGCTGCTCAGCCTTTCCTATAAGGCATTTCATATTTCTATTCCTTCCCCTTATCAAGGTCTCATCTCACAGCAGACAGTTTACTGATGGTTCAAACCTCCACTCCAAAATGTACAAGCACATTTTCAACTCCAGACAATAATGAGAGATTTTTCCCACTAAGAGCGCCACAGTTTCATCCTAATCTTTGCAAGATAACCAAAATGCAACTACGAACATCAGCATTACTAAGCAGACATCATCTGTGCCAGAGATAATCCTGTCACTGAGAGGACTGTGGGGTATTTATCCCATATTTTTGCTTTCCAAGACCACCAGAGCAGTGTTTTGTTAGTACACTTGGAGATATCATTAGCTCAACCAGTATGCTGCTTCACTGGTCTCAAAATCAAAAGAGAAGTCAGCCCAAAACCCCAACCACAGTTTTTGCTTCTGATTTGCTAGGAAGAAGCAGAGAGCTCACAATCATTGTCCCACTATTTTTTAAATACCATTTCAAATCTCTCTGAGCAGATTATTTCAAAGCTTGATCCCAGCTCACCACAGAGTGATGCTCTTGTGGAACTCCTGGTAATGGGAAAAGAGCAGGCAGCACAATGGCTATTTATCAGAGCACATTGTAGGAGAGAAGTCTGTGCCCATAAAAGCACAGCCAGGTCCCTT
Organism: Oriolus oriolus; assembly: GCA_013400235.1. NCBI lineage: Eukaryota > Metazoa > Chordata > Aves > Passeriformes > Corvidae > Oriolus > Oriolus oriolus. The sequence goes on from VXBT01014143.1 coordinate 135,565, forward strand.
GGGCCTGTCCAGACACCAGCACTGCTGTTTAATCACTGGAAGCTGGAGGAACATTCAGAATCCTGGCATGCAAGTCAGTAAATTGAACAAGTGAAGTTTCTTTCTTCTTTAACCCATTCCAAGGAATTTTCAGCAAAATTCTGAAACCCAGACAGTACAGATGCTTTATGCCCAGAGCAACCAAATGGTAAGAAACTTTCCCAGGCTTGGCAAAGGGAGAATGAAATTAGTTGTACTGGGGTTTGCTCTGTGTGCTCAGTGAGTACCTGCACAGTCTGGGGGATATTTCAGGTGGCTCCAGCCATCTTCATGTGAAGGATATGGTATGTCCTGCCTGAAGTTACAGAACTTAAATCACTAAGAATAGCATCCTGCCCTGAGAACATAGATGCAAATCTCTAAATTACAATTTTAAGTTAAAAAATATAAAATAATTCTTCCTTTACATTTTTGTGCCTTCACTTGCTAGGATTTCTCTAACTATAATCTCAATGTTGGATACACCTCATTTTTGTTACTCCTAATTTAGGGATAATTGCATCATCTAAAATGTATCATCTTTTTAGATTACTCCCAGTTGTAATTTCAATATACATAGCCATTTTTGGCAATATGCTACTACCAATCAAAAATTACTCTGATTCTTTTCTATTAAGGTTAGGAGTAACTGAAGGCAATTAAATTGGTGTTAGGGAGAACAAAGGTTAAACTTATCTACTTTATAATGCAGAAAGATGCTGTCTGCATGGGTAATGAGACACTATTCAAAATCAGGAATATATCCTGCGCTATCCCAAACCCATATATTAACTAAAAATTGGCCCAGTAATAACATGAGCATTTTGTTTTATTTAGTGTAGGAATGGCCCCCAGTTAAGTGCAGGAACAGAGACTGTATTCTGCAGAGAGGGTAACGAGCCCTGGGAGAGGCACACACAGAGCCAGCACCATAAAGCAAAACTGTCTGCAAGAAAGTTTGTTAATCTCTGCTATGGGACATTTCCACCAAAACACGTTTCATAAAGCCACAGGTTCGTTCTGCCAAACCCAGGCAGCGAGACCGAGCCATCAGCAGGCAGAGCCACGGAAGACCTCAGTCTCTGTTTAATGACCATTTCAACAAAACTCGCATTTACCCAAAGACCAACAGCAATTCATGTTCTGCACCATTTCCCAAGCCAGATACCTGAATCCAAACCTGTGTGCCCACAAACTTTTCTTTATTTTGCTATACAAGCAGGGGATAAATTCTTCTAAAACCTGAATACTCATGTAGCAGTTAGAGCATTCCAAAAGCAATGGGATTTTATATTCATAATAATATTCAAAAGCATCTTTAACACTGCCTTTACAGTAGGAGATAGTATAAATTTAAGAGATTAAATTGAGATAAGAATAAACAAGACAGAAGAGAAGGCTAAAGCCACTTATTACCAATACACAAAAGAAATACCACTACAACATCTCAAAATGAGGGATTACTTTTCTTTCAGCAGACCCCAAAGGTCAGTCGATTTGAATGACTTTGGAAAAAAGGAACACATTAAGTCAGAAGCTGAAAATCCACCGCAGAGAACGTCTAGACAGCGAGTCTTGAATCTCACTCCTAAATCAACTGAGCTGAAGCTCAGCTGTCCCTGCCATGTTGTCATGCTGGGTGAGAGAAAAGTCTTGGTGAGGAGCAGTCCCCAAAACCAGAAAGGTGAGCTCTGAGGGCCTGGGATGCTGCCCTGAGGGCAGGGGACAGCCCATCCCACCCTGCACGGAGATGCCCTGTGTGAACGGTACCAGACCAGGTGGGTTTTTAAGCAGTCAGTAATGTTCCGCCTGAGCTTCCAGGTGGATTGAACAACCACATCTGCGGCAGCACCACTAGGAGCAGAAACAGCAGCCAAATTTTTAATCTACAGATCTCAAAACACTTACAAAAGAGACTTTTATTGTTACACCATGGTACAGAGAGAGAAAATGCAGCTCTGGGAAGGGAGGTGACTGATGGAGAGCAGACATCCCAGACCAATGACATCACAACATCCCACCTGCACCCCTTTGCTCTCTGGAGATGCCCACCAGCTATTCTGCACCTTTAATAACAGCAAATCTTCCAACTCTTATTCTTTTCAGGTATACTCTGACTGCAGGCATAAGAAAACTCAACATCATCAGAATTTTATTGTCTGTTTTTCCCCACAGAAAAGAATGTAAAACTCCTTTTCCTAATTTCTGATTCCACTGTCTGTGTGGATCTCCTTCAAAGACTCAGCTGTAACATCGGGTTGTATTTTGCACACCACAGGGTAAAAGCTGTAAACTGATTCACTTTGGGTGCTGTCTTCTTCAAATATAATTTATCAGACCCAGCTCACTGTGAGGAATATTATGCAGGGGAGGAAGAGTGATAAATGCCATTAATGACTGGCCTGAGAACACGCAGGATGGAGCAGCAGGATAATGAATAGTGGGGGACTCCTACCTCCTGGTCATGGCTGCGGATCATTAGACAAAGATATTGTTTTATGTTACAACAGGTTCAGACACACTCCATTCTTTTGTTTAATCCATGGAAAATAGATTTAGCTGAGAAACAGATATGCGGTAATTAAAAAATAACAGAGAAACTTCCCTTTTTCTGCTTTCTTTTTTTAAAATTTCTCCCTTTCATTCATTCCTTTGCTTGTTCTTCCTCCTCTCCCACCCCAAACATCCTTTTTTGTTGTTTTTGGGTTTTATTTCCCCCAGATAGAGACAGAAAGAAGTCATACCATTATGACTGTGCCTTAATCTTTGCCAGTCCTTGGTCTGACTGTCTCTGATTTCAGAAAAGATCCCAGAGCTAGTAAACAATTAAACCACGGAGGAAAGCCACCTGGAAGACATACTGCAGAAAGAATTAAACAGCAATTTTTAAATTTTTTTTTTTTGCTAACCAGCCAGAAATTACAAATATCTTTAGAACAGTCTGAAGGCTTTGGGATTCATGGGGTGAGACTTATGAATTTGGTAGCAGCTGCATGCAGATATCAGTAATTTCATATAGCCGTTCCAGTGAGGAGAAAAAAAAAATCTTGAAGAATAAATGGGGAGAGAAAGAAACTAAGGGGTGGTGCAGAAATGGAAATGTCAGAGAATGTCGCAGGCAGAGGGTAGGTATGGGAATAACAGATCCAGAGCAAATCTGCTGGAGATGTTAAGAGCTGGAAAAAGATCAAAGTGATAAGAAGCAGGAATGGAAATAACCTTTAATTCTGTGCCTATAAGAGGATGTCAACAAAACATTGCAGCAAAGGCCAGCCAAGGTAACATGGAAGGGGGCCTAGTCATGCGCTGGGAGCTCTGCTCATCTTGGTCCAAACCTACGGCTTTTGTCCCACTTTAAAAGCATTCTGCTAAAAACACAGTGCAGAAAAGCTCTGAAACAAAGCTGAAATACTCTGGGGGTATTTAGTAAACCAAGGCTGTAACTGCAGTTTTGTAACTCTTCAGATATCCCAGCTCTGCGAAGATGCATTTTCGCTCCTCCTCTTCCAGATACGGAGATGAGCCAATTCCACTGCCCGTAAGTGCCATTTGTGGCACCATGTTTAATTAGGTGACAGAGCAGAGACAAAAATGACCAAATAGGCCTTTGCTCCCAGCACTCTGTTCCCCTTCTGGAGACATCTGGATGTCCACTGTACCCTGCCCTGAATGACTACTCTGGGCTTACTGAGAAGAGAAGTAATGAGCAGATGTCTTCTCATTGGCAAGCCCATCATTATTACTTTGCTCCAGAGCAGGCACAACCTGCCCAGCTGCTCCCAGTGCAGGTCCTACAGCCCAAATCCCCTTCTTGGAGGACACACAAGCTCAGCCAAACCCTTATCTACCTGCCTTCAAAGCTCTGCTGGAGCACTCTCTAAACTTCAGTTAAGATTTTCCTGAACTGAGAAGAGTGTGTGGAGCGGACATAATTTAATCCCTGATCCAAACATGTTTTTGTCTTTTGAACAGCTGTTTATACCTTCCTCATCCTCATCCCAAAATGCCAAAACACTGCCAGGAAAGGGCTGAGAATATTACAGCTTGTTCCCAATCTAGAAACACCAGAGAAGTCTTAACTTTACCAGAGTAACAAAAACCAGCTTTGCACAACTTGAGATGCTTAAAAAACTTGGCTAAAACCTGGAGAACTGCTCAGCTTTTGAGCAGCATCCGAATTGAACCACAGGGAAAAATTGAGGTTCGTTCATCACTAATTAAGGGCTTAACTGACATTACCAATGCTTAGCATATGTTCCTCCCTATTAGCTTCCAAGAACAACAACAGGCACGCAAGATTATTTTGAGCTGGAGTTGAAATAAGGTGAAACATACCTTAGGCCAACAAAGTTTTCCAGAAGGAACAAACATTTTGTTTACTCTGAAGTCAATTCTAAGACACAAAGTGTGTACCCAACTTCAGCAAACACAGCCATGGATCAGCCCCATTTCCAGCAAACTGAAGTCAGCTTTATTCTTAATTCTTCATTTCAGCAATTTCAGTTTGCTAATATAAACCTGAGTGGTGATAAAACATATCATATTAATGCCCATTACATGAAACAAGCACATTTTTTGAAGTTGCAAATTTTTTTTATGGATAGTTGTGCAGGATTCTGCTGGTTACAACAGGGCTGATATCTCTTGTGTCTGCATGATGTTTTCTCTAATGCAGATAGATACAATATCCAACATACAATATATGCAATATATATTTGTGATGGGAACTACCCACACTTTGCCCTATCAAAAACCTCAAAAAGGCTGAAGTGAGGCTCTGTGGAGCACAGAACTTGCTCCATGGGAGAAGTTTAATCCTAAAATGGATTTCTTCCCATATTATGGTTTCAAACTACACAGTGCTCACTAACATCCTTATCTGCAGGCACATATGGAGTTCCAGAAAACTTGCTATGATGCTTTTATATTTAAAAGTTTATACGGTCAGAGGCTCAGATGTCATTACTCATGAGCAAATAAAATTTCAGAACTGCAAGGAACTATGGAAAATGTCAAAGGCAGCTCATCTCATTTTCATGTAAGTTTTTACCCTCATCATTTCATCAACATCGTTTAATGGTATTGTTTGTTATATAGGGGAAAAAATATCACTTCTATTTTTAAAATGGAACACTCAGTTAATAAAGCAGGATATTTATTTATTACATTTTAAAAATCAATCTGGCTATTACTAAAGCCAGCAGAAAATTCCATTGATTCCACTGGGAAATGGGTCAGGCCTTCAAATATAGGCCAAAAAAATAAGGTTTCCTGCAAATGTAGAATAGGTTATACCACTGAAAAGCCGAAAGTCATCACATCCCAGCTCTCCTACAAATACTGGGTGGAGGCACAGGAGGTTTCTCCCATTTGGCCCTGGATAACTCAGTGCACTGCAAGGGGAAGGGCTCACCCAGTGGCTTTTGTAACACATCCCAGATTTGGTACATGCACCTGAACTGAATGCAAGCGAAAACATTGCCATTTTCTTCAGGGATCAAAATTTTCATCATTGAAAGGTGCTGCTATTTATTTTGCTATGTCCTGCCACATGACGGTTTAATACTTTAGGGCTGAACTCCTGCCAGCTCTCCCTTCCTACCACCTCTGGCAGCTTTTACTAGAAAACAAGTATCACTGGCTTAAATAAACAGCTGGCAGCAGGCAGATTTCCATCCACTGTGAAAAGGTCAGACACATCCCAGATTATTTTTAGTGTGTATTTAGGGCCCATTCAGGCTTGATTTATGCCTTCTTTTAATTCAGAGAGTTAAGAACAGTATAAAGTTGCAGTACTTTAAAACTCATTAATGAAACATCTAAATGGAAAACCTAATAACCTTCCAGTGACCCAAGACTGATTTCAGTACGATTAGCAACAGAAATGAAAATTCATTTTCTTGCAATAAAGGATAGTTGACTTCATCATTATGTTAGAATTTAGTCTTGAACCAATTATATTTTTAAAGTATTGCTAGCATTTTACACTGTCGTGTGAGGCAGTTTTATCTATCAAAATCCAAACACAATCTCAGTAATTGGGATGTTTTCAGGCTACAAATGCTTTTTGGTGCCTAAAATGTCTTCAGTGAGCTTGGCTTCTTGAGCAAGCATGGCTCAGCAATTTTTGAAAACAAGACCTTTGCAAAAGTATAAAAATTGTAACTTAGCAGCTACCTTCAAAAATGTAGGTCACCGGTTGAACACTGTGGAAAAACAATCAGGATGCTTGTTCTCTTCAAGCTACCCGAACTGGCTATGAAATTTGATTTCCCTTCTATTGCCAAAGTCAACTGTCTAAGAGATGCTCAGTTTTGATGTTGCTTCCATGAGGAATGACAATGTGCTAAGACCAGCTGGAGGGGACTCAACCACAATTACATCCAGAGCAGAGGCCTTCATGAGAAGTGCTGTGAAGGGGCATTCAGCATGATTTCAGGGACTGAGGGGAGAAAAAGAGGGAAAACATGCTTGTGAAAAAGAAGTCCTGCAGTTCATCAAGGCTTAAAAGATCAGCTAGGAAACTTCTTTTTCTACTGAGGCATAAGAAAGTTTTGATTCTCATCAAACACATTTCAAAGTAATGTAGAACAGGAAAAAAAATCTCAGTTGTAGTCTGTAGTGGGGAAGGTGGAGAAAAGTTAGGATTCAGATTTAGTCCTTGAATAGCAACTGTCACGCTAAGAAACAAGTGACCATAATGAAGAGAACCAAAGCAGTCATTTACTTCTTCTCCCGATCATCAATTTGTACCTTTAGCTCTCCCTGAAGATGTTATTTAGATAGATAGATAGATAGATGCACAGACAGACAGACAGACAGGAAAGAGTCTTCCACACATCCAGAGCAACAAATGTCAACAACCTAAAAATCTGTCACTGGAGACTTCACCTGTCTCCCAGAAACTGTAATTGCTTTCTTAGTATCACTAATGAATGGAATCTCTGTAACCTACATTCAAGCTGTCAAAGCTTGCATCCCACTAATAGTCACAAAAACCAACATATCTCTTTGCTCTGCATAAAACATACACTATTTTCACTAATTAAACTGTGGAATATAGAGGCAATTTAACTGTCTTTTCATTTCTTAGACATATGTTGCTTTACTTGAAAAAAATATTTTTTAACTGAAAAAACTAGATTAACTGTAGAAAATGACCATGAAAGCAGGTTGGTAAATTTATATGATGGAATATAGATAAGATTTTAAAATAAAATAACATTTCTAGCAATGAACAGAAAGATGTTATTTATTAAATTTTGTTTTCCCATATCCACAGGAAGCATAGCTGTACTGCACTCCCATTCTGCCAGACATCCTTCTGCCACTGGCATCTTTATAGGTAAATACATGAAGCATTCTTGCCCATATAAGCTCTAAGAATTCCTCAATATTAGCTCTGTGAATTAAGAAAGAACCTGAAACTTCTTAACTCAGCAAATGAGATGGGGTGGTTTGCCCTTATTCCTTTCAGGAGAGTAATTGTTTCTGCTTGACTTCTCTGTCTTTTCAGTACCACACCATCAGCAGCCTTTGCTCAGTAGCTCCAGGAAATTGGCCTTTGAGTTGAAATCCTGCACAAACATCATGCACCCACCCCAGTGAGAAACCTTTTATACATTTCCATGTTTGTGTATTTTTTGCACACCCTTAAGAACAACCCACTCAGTACGACCACAAGAAAGGTCGAGTCAGTTGTGTACAGTTTAGCTTTTCACAAGCTCCTTTCCATCCTGGAATCTGCTGTATGAGAGGTCTGCCCTACAAAACCACTACACAGTTGTAGTGGAATTTCCCAGACACACCCAGCTCCATGGCTGTTGTTGTCCTTACAACACTCCCTGAATCTCTCACACACCTTCCCCTGCAGACAACTCAAACTAGGTCACTATCCATGGAGTGAGTCATCGTGCCCAGCTGGAGCATCTGATGCAGCTGGCTGTTCAGGAATCTGCTCACCTCAGATTCTCTAAACAGTCAACAAAGATAAAAAGGCATCTCCTGACAGTGATTCAGAAAAAGACACCAACAAAATGCTCTGAGTCCTTTTCCAGAGGAAAGCAGTGATTGTCACTCAGACTTCTGGAAAATTATCAGGGCAAAGGAAAAACGCTGTAACTAAAAATTTTAATGCACATCCTTTGATAGTGCATTTTGAAGAGCAACATTTTTTGAAATGAGGAAAATCAGTCAAGGAAGCCAAGATACTTAAAATATGACATTTGCAATACCACTTATCCGCAGCATAGACATAGATTATTTAGGCCTTCTCCAGCAGTCTGGTGCTAGAGAAGACCAATGATTTCACTGAGCTGTGGATTAACTCCCACTGGAAGTACTTCAGGAATCAATCACTGCCCAGCAATCCATCTGAAAACACTGTGAATCATAGCAATGGGAAACAAAAATTACAGATGATCCTTTCAGCTCTCTAATACCAAAAAATAGAAATCCCATGTTCAAATAGCATTTCTACAGCATCAGTGTCAAGGGTTTTCTCAGCTACAAAGGTTGCTTACTGAAAATGCTTTAATAGTGCAAGTGTGACCCTAACCCTGAACCCCAGCCCTTAAGTATTATGATGCAGATCTCTAGGTCTTCACATACTCTTTTTTCCATCAAACCCTTGACTGTGCAAGAAATAAACGTGCATAGACATGATTCAGGAGAGGACAGTAAATAATTTTCCATGGAATATCTTTTATCACACATTGCAAAAGATGAGAAGTGTGGAGAAGCAAACCCTGCTCTGTCGCATGCTCCGCAAAGATTTTCCTTTGCAGGTACCACTAAGCATGTGCCATAGCCATCTGGCTTGAAACACCTTCCTTGGATTTTCAAAAGCCTCAAGTTCCTCAATCTGCAGCTGGGCATTACAGTTGCTCAGTGTGTTCTGACTGTTTAAAGCCCTCAAAAAAAGGCGTCTCAAATGGGCCGGTCAGAAAATATGGGAAGTTCAAGTTTCAACGCTGGTTACTTGGGTCTCTCCTGTGCAAGATGTGGAAAAAACACTCTTCTTGTGGAGGGCTGTAAAAATAGATGCATTAGTGGCTGTGAAACTCCAGTGATGCTCCAGTTAGAGCATGAGAGAAAAACCCTGGAGAAAGTTCAGTCATCAGAGCAGGGATGAAGGGAAACCCTGGAGAGCAAACAGAAAACAAAACCCTAAGCAGCTTCTCCCTGGAGAGCCTTTTTTACTCTGTTCATCAAGTATGGCCTGAATAGCACTGCCAAAAGCCAATCTGGCCCAAGCCTCCAGTGTAACTCAGCCCTGGCAGACACCTGACACAAAAACCTTCAGCCCAAACCAGGAAGGTTTGGCAAATTTTTAGCAAAATTAAATTCGAGTTCAATAATAGGAAGCATCATGTAAACTCAGCGATAGCTGACACTACCCACTCTGCTTACAACTCTGCCACCTCTCCAGATAAACCACCAGCTTCCAGCTGCCCACACAGAGATTCATTGAGGCACCCGGAGGAAAGAACCGCGCTGCTTTGTTCGGGGGAAAGTGTGAAATTTATCATATGCCTTTTATTTTTTGCTTTCCCTTTTCCCCTTGCTTCAGACTGACAAGTGCAAATTAAAATTTCACACCCAGCCTCGTACAGGGAGCATGAAATTCTGATTTGGAGGATTTAGGTAGATTTCTCCAGGATTACATGGGTGGCAGGTGCCCAAGTCAGCGCCACTGGGCCTGTCCTGGCCAGCCTGCCCTGCCCTTGGGCAAAACTTCTTGGTGCAAACGTTTAAAGAGGAGGCAATGCAGATGTAGCATTAACAGAACTACATCTTTTTATTATTGGTAATAACACAAATTCATACTGGAAAGTGCCCTTAGATCAATTGGATCGAGGCCATAGGCACACTATGGAGAGATGTCTGGTTCTCAGTGTCACTGCAACAGAGCCACTTACAGGGTAATCACAGATAAGCAGAAGATCCTCATATCTAAACACCTAAAACTTAATACATGATTAGCATTGAACACAGATTTTTACTGCACCATTTCTAGGGACAAGAAAGGATTTATTATTTTGGATTAAACATTTTTTAGATAATTCCTATCCTTTAAAGCTTATTGACATTTAGGACTTAATAGCAAAGACTGCAGTAAACTGATGAGCACACCATTTAAAGAAATAGGTTGGCTACATTAGATAGGAACTTTCTGGCACCAGTTCCTACATTTTAGTTAGTGTACACCACAGCACAGACATTCAATGAGCTACTTTTCTGTTTGCAGAGAACCACATTCTCCCCATTTTTTGAGATGATCTAGAACATGGAAAATAAAAAGGTGGGACTAGAGTAAACTCTCAGTTGTGCTGGTAGATATTTAGTGCAATCTCAATAAACTCAGTGTCCTTGAAGAGTTCTGGACCATCACCAGTGTAACTGAAAAAAGTTAATGACTCCAACTCTTAAAAAGCCTCCATATGACACAGACCTAGGAATCTAACACTCACATCATTAGGAGTTTGGGTCGTCATTACATTTGATTAACTCTGAAACCTTCATTAATTCAAAGTCCAGATGTGATGCCATTCCAACACCACACAGCCAAAGCAACTCTGGAAAAGCATCCCTTACAGAAAATAACTACACCCGGTGTCAAAACAGCACTGCAGGATTAACAGCGGCCTCCACATTTGAACATTACTTTGTCCCAGTTTTGAATCCATAAAAAACAACTCTGCTCAGTCAGGATGTTTTAATCACTGAGACTTATTTGGGAATACAAACAGATGAATAAGAGTCATTCCTCCATCCAACACCACCAAACCACAGCAGAACATGAACTCTGCTCAAGGACACACATTTACTCAGCTGAGGACTCTGCTGCCAAGCTGCCTACCCATTGCTATATTTTTCTTGTTTTAAGGGTGTGGAAATCTTTGTTCATTTAAAGGCATCCTTCTGACTTATTGTCCTAGATCACTTACCTTCTGGGTGATAATTATCACTACAAGCACCAGTGTGGGTACTGGGATAAAGGTGCCTTATCCCAAGCAGAGTTTGTCTTCCCACAGAACTAAGTTACACAACAACACCAGCAAGGTTGTATCATTTTAACTACAGGAGGTTACATTAGTACGATTTCTGTATTTACATAAAGATGAAGAAAAAAAATAATGATCTACAGGAACTAAAAAGTACATCTTGATTGAAAGATGGCTCAGACAACCTGATAACAGCTGATATGTCTACAAAACACTGGCACATGGAAGGGAAGGAACTTTTTTTAAGAAGAAAGTGGGGGAGGGTTAGCTACAAAGAATAGATTGTGAAAAATTATTAAACTTAGACCCAAGAAAACATTTTTAAGCAGTGAGATCATTTAGACTACAATGTAGACTCCAAGTGCAAATTGCTGAATTTCTTCCTCTGGAATTCTGCTAAATGAATTTGAACAATGCACAGGAGGGAGTGGTGGAACGGGGGCTCAGGGTGCACCAAAGGACCAAGGAGATCATTTCTGTAGCAGACAGAGGATACTGACGCTGCTGTACAAGCAACTGCAGAGATCTGAAATATGTGGCTTCGGAATCCAAAAGAACGATAAACAACTGCCATTCTAACTTCATTGCTATGGTTTTGCTTGCACTGAGAAATCATCCATCTATGGAAGGCAGAGCGGCACGGGGAGAGACAGATATGAGGTGAGCGGGGTGGGCTGTAAGCACTGCAGAGTGTCCCTCCACAAGGAATCCTGCATTTCTGTGGGTGACACAGAAATTAAGTACATTTCCTGCCCATTTGGTCAGAGGGAGTGGATATGCAGAATAGAAAGTAACAGCCTCTTAAAGATGAGTATAATTTGAGAATAGCACAGTCAAGAAACCGATTGGAAATATCAAATCAAAACAGGACTTTGAGCAAACCATTATTAAACACTCAATGCTAGGACAAAAATACAGCCAGCACCAGCTAATAGCAAGGCAAATGGCTTACACCAAATAGTCCGACTAAATGCTTCTCCATCTCATGTAGACAAAGGCCATTACGTATGAATCTGTCTAACCAAGGACTTATAGCCCTGGTGATAAACGATTTGCACCAAATCCTCAACTTTATTTCTTTTTTCCTTCAGATAATTATACATTACTTGGAAAAGTCAAGCTACATTTCAATCCTGCTTTGATAAGGAAGGCTATAAAATCAAAATAGGCTCTGATTTTGGCCAAAATTTTTCTGTATTTTTCCAGAAGGGAAAAAAACAAAACAAGAAAGAGAAAAAAATAAGATATACCTTTGTGGGTGGCCTCCTGCAAAACTGGCAGAAGAAACCCACTGCTTTCCAGTTTCACTTCTATATTCAGACATGTTTGCATAACTTTTGCATTTGGAAAGGATCTTTCATATTTCAGGGAAAGATGGTTCTAGTAAAAAAAAAATTCTTTACCCAATAACAACTTTTGTCTTCTTCATTCTGAATTTAGCAAAGAAAGCTTCATCTCATTCAACAACACAATCCAAAACCCACTGAAACTTGATTCTTATCAAACACTATCTTGACAAAGCTCTTGCCAAATGCACATCCTCGAGACCAAGGTTTTGACATTATTTTGCTCACCCAAGTTTTCCCAAGTTTTCTCCCGCTTCTGCTCTTTATCTTCCCAGAAATTTTGCCCAGGTCAAATTAGAGAACACTGGATGTTTGCCTCACATTCTAGATGTCCAAATGCCTGACCAAGCTACAGGTGTTTTGAACCACTCCTCCAAGGAAAAGCACTGGCCACAAGGTAACTGGCTTGAGAAGCCCAGTAAATCTGGTGCAGCTGCAAGGTACTGGAACAAGTGAGCCACACACATGCCCAGTAAATTTGGGACATCCTTCAGCATTGTCTTGCATGTCTAGAGCATGGTCTGAAACCTCCTGAGCACGTGCAGCAAGCAGGATGTAACTGGTATGTACTGGGATTACAACATGTAGGTGGACCAGTGCTGCAGGACATGCAGCACACCGAGTCCCAGTCTTGCATATTAAATCCCACACAACTTGGATACTGCAGACTCACTCTGGTCAAAGCACACACAGATCCCTTTTTGGAAAATCCTGACAGAATGATGATCCACAGAGCCTGACAGATTTGTCCAAGTCCTATTAAAAAATCCATCAAAAATCAGGTGACACTGAAATTTTTCACGCAACTCAATCATTTAGCCATAAGTATATAGACTTCTTGCAAGATACAGCTAAATCAGCAAAGAACACTTCAGATTGGAAGGCAGATTGGAAGATTCAAGTATCTTGACACTGCCTAATTAAGCTATGTTGCTTTTCACACCAGGACTGCCGGCAGAAGGTAAAAACATATTGCAAGCATACAGTTCTCTGTACAACCAGACACTAAATGGCACTCCTGCCTTGCTTCCTCACTCCTCTCCGTGCCGTTCCACCTTGCCTGCCCCCCGTGCTGGCAGGGAAGCATTGCACAGGGCATGCACCAGAGCTGCTCCTCCCCAGGGATCAGGTGAGTTGTGCTCTTGTCCCCACCCCACCCAACGGAGCCTGGGGCTGGCAGGGACAGGGCACCACATGGCCACGCTCTAAGCAAAACTCTAAGGAGTTTTCTCCTTGCCAAGGGCAAGAGCCTGGAGCAAAGGAAGCACCTGCAGCTGTGGTGCGTCTTTAGACCCCTCTGCAACGGGAGAGCAGATCCCAGCTGGATTTCCACAGCAGCCTCCTCTTCCAGCCTGAGGTCAGCACTTCCAAGGGAAGGAAATTCACCCCGAGCTCTTGGCAGTGTTTCTGAAACATCCTGTTAAGCACTTTATGTTTCGGTCTTTTTAAGAGTCAAACATGAAATGAAATGAAGTCCAAGGGCTTACACTGTCATTAAAGTGACTGTGAGAAGGAGAAACAAGAGGAGAGTGGCTAATGGGAATACAGAGGTCAGACTTGGAGCTTCAAAGTCTGTAGGTGCCTTATTGATTGTCCCTTCAGATCCTGAAACCAATAAAATTATCTTCTTGAGATCCTTTCTATAAAGGCTGAAGACAGTGATTTCTCCTGGGTATCTGAAGGACTGGAAGCTTGTTTTTAAGAACTTGAACTATTTACCTTTATTATGAAGGAAGTAAGAAAGGTGTTTGCACGTGACAATGACTTCTAGAAGAACGTGGAAAGGCCAATAGTGCAGGATGTTTTTGGTGTTCGTGCCCAGGGAAGCTTGTTTCTATCCTTTTTAGCTGTATCTGAATTAAGAGGTGCTTTGTTTGGATTTAATGGATATTTTGGGATTTGGGGAGCAAGGTTTTGTGTTTCAAGCCAAATTTGCCCATGAATGAGAAATTCTTCTAAATGCAGACACAATGTCAAATTCTTCCAACAATTTCACTATAAACTGGGAGAAACAAAAATGAATGCAGTCAAAGGCCTCATGCAACATGACATCTTGGCATAAAGTGGTCAAAATACTGAGAGGGCATGATAGGTTCCTTGGAAAATGTGGATGCCAAGCCAGAAAGATACTAGGATATCTGGGAAACATGGGAATCACCAAGACATCATCTGGAGACCTAAATTAGAGCAACTGTTGTTAAAAAAAACCAACCAACCAACCAACAAGTGACTCAGCTGGACAAGACAAAAAGAGAGGAAATGGGAGAACAAACAGTAAAAACAGAGCTGATGAGTCAAAATTGTAGACTTCTTGCAGCTACACAGAAGAGCTGAAATAATTTTGGTGAAGAAACATACAGAAGCACAGCCCAATGTGAATTATTGAAGTCAATTATTGAAATCAGTTGAGAATTTTTCAGAAAATTGGAGCAGAGGGATGAAAAGATACTTCTACACACACACAAAGCAGTGATTTTTGGAAAGTAGTATGGGAAAAGAAGGCACTATGTATTTTCTGCAAATTGGATTAAAAACAAAGTATGAATGGAATAATGAGATTGAGCACAGTGAAATGCATATCCAAAGAGAGAGCTGTACAAAGAAAATTCAGAAAATTATTTAATCAGACAGCACAAGGAGGAATGGAGGTGCAATTGTTACTGACAGAGTTTAACAAAATTGGACCCCACCTCTGAATGCATCTAACAAATGCTGGAGGAAGGTGCAGCTGACCAGGTGAGAGAAGAAAGACAGCGCTCATTAAAACAAAAGGGAGCAGCACCGAAATCCCATGACAAATAACTTGGTCACTTATGATCTAGAAGCTTCTTATCTGGTTCATTAATGACAAATTGGCTGAACCGGTTGAAACTAATGATGTGTTTCTTGACATAAGGGAGTGTATCGACAAAGTATAAGCGGGGAGGAAAAAACCCATCTCCTGGAGGCCGAGCTGCTGAAGGCAGGAAAAGACTCTGCCTGAATTCTGAGCAAATGAGATGAATGTGTACGACATTGTCACAAGTCATTGTGTCCTAAGTGGTGAAAGCACATCTGCTGCAACTGGAAGGTAGCACAAAGCACACAACCTCTGCAACCTCTACAGCAGGAAACCAGGGAAAAATAAATAAATATATTTTCAAAGCGATTCTGATAACTTTTCATGAACAATCAAAGATACTGCTGTCTCTCAACAGGATAAAAGGAATGTTAGAGAGCAAGCACCTGTGTAGTGTAGCTTCATTAGGAATACCCAGTCCATTCCATCATGTCCATCCATACACTCCATCATTAGCAATACACAGGTCACATTCTCAATGCTCAGTTCTTAACATAACTTCCAGTTACAAAATCTCAAAGTAAATCATGAAACGAGAAAGTACAAAATTAATCTAAACAGAAGCAAAGACACTTTGCAATTCAGGCAAATTCACACATCCAGTTTCCCACAGCCTTGCGCTGGGTCTGCCCCCCCTAAACTCACTGGGAATTTTTCCATTAAAATCAGTGTGAACAGGATCAAGTGCATGGCTTGGCTGAACCCTATCAACTTGCCAACCAGTAATTTATTATTACAAAGGCAGTTCCCAGAAAATGCATTTGTGTAAGGTCTGTGAGAATTAGCCATCACATAGCACGCCTTGCCTACGGGGATTTTGAAAGAGACACTGTAATTTATTTGGTGGGAATACAGTTTCACCTCACATTGCAAAGTTCTCCTTTAAAAAACTTCAAAAAACTGAAATAATCTTAAGAAAGAAATGTGGCCTCCTTGCTAAGGGGATTCTTTCTTCCAGAGATTCTTGGAAATGCCTCTGCCGTCACTTCAGAGACAAGCAGGCTTTCCAGTCGTCTGACCTGAGACCCACAAGGTCTGTAAATCCTACCAGTGCAATCAATCTGATCTGCTGCAAATCTCCAGAGCTGAGACACACCAGTTTCCTTGCAAGGAACGTTCTGCCCTTTGCCGGCGCTTTTCTCCAGGGTTTCAGCAGCACAAAAGAACATCTAATTCTCTTCAGGACGTCTGGTAAGAGGCTTCCATGTGGAACAGCAGGCAATCCATCATTATGGACCAGTAAACATCTCCACAGAGATCCAAGGCTTAACTAATTCCAGCCATGTTCTCTTCCCACCCAAATTCCACCACCATCACCAATGACCAGTGGAACAGGAGCGCAAAGGGCCACCTCAGGCTCCCCAAAGTCTGTTAGCACCTGGAATTAAAGCATAATAAGAGTTCCTACAACATTTTTGCAATCATCCCACCTCTATTCCACACCCAGCCACAAATACAAACCAGATCCACAGCCAAAAAATGGCAGAAATTAACCCCTGGGGGCTGGCACTTGATGTTACTCACCACCAGTGAAGTCTTAGACAAAACTTCCACTTAACTTTCAAGCTCCAATTTTATTCCAAAGCCAGTGTTTTCTCATCTGCATTTTGTTGCTATGCTGTTGCCTGTACATTTTGCAGTAGACTAATAGATTTTGCCAGTCTTCCAAAAATATTCTGCTTCAGTAACATATGACCTGCAGGTTAATATCTGAAATTCTGCAATGGGTTGCCATGGAAATGTCAATACCATCCATTTCTCTGCACACATTTAATTGGGATATCCTAGAAAAATACCTGGAAATTTAGTCATTATATTCAAGTCACCTTACAGTGACTCAAAATCTGATTTTCCCCTTTTCTTATCTTTTATTCCATTGAAGTTGGAGCAGCACTTCTGGGCTTCCTAAGACATTTAATACTCTTAGCTAGAGCCTTTGGGCTGCTTTTTTGTAACCATTTCATAGTTTAACAAGTCTCCAGAGGTTCTGCTTAAAGAAAAACAAAGCAAAAAATACTTCAGCTTGCACGTAGAATATAAAGTTAACATGTATGATTTTCAGCCTGGTCTTTAGTCAACACTTGCTTAAGAGGAACTGAGAAAAGGCTACATTGAACTGGCAGAAAGAACAGCCAGTAAGTCTGTGAACAAGGACTCAAGCAGAGATTCAGTCTATGGCTTTAGACAATATATCATTTTAAGCTCAAGCCCCTGAAAGATCAGATTTCCCAACCTCAATAAATACACTTTTTGATGTATTGAAGAAAAAATCTGCTTTAAAAACCACATAACAAATAGATACAAGCCCCAAAAATCTAGGGTCTGGCATCCCCACTTTCATTGTGAATAAAATGTAAACGAGAGCTCTGTAAAATGAAATCCAAACTTCTGCCCTGCTCCACAGGGAAAAAGGCATGCACAACTGCAATGTGTTCATTACTATATATAACAGGGTCTCTCTAAAAAAGGAAAACCATAGAAAGAAAGAAACTCAGTATGGTGAATGCATACTCTGAACACTATGATCTAGCAAAGCTCAGTTAGACAAACAGGATTGCTGCCCACTCAGCAACAACAAAACACAGCTCATAAGATGTGATTCTCAGTGCCTGCTAATTTCATATATTTTTATAGTCATTCAAGGGCAGTTTCTCGTGTCACTATTTAGGTACTGTTGCTATCAGTCACACCAGTTGCTTTCCCATGAATCGACCTGGGCTTGCTGATCTGTGGAACAAGGGCATTTCCAAAATGTCATGAGTTCCCACATCCAAAGACCATTCAAAAACCTGCATCACTTAAAACCACACCACCCATTTATTCCTAAAATATCTCATAAAAGAAAAAAAAAAAAAAGAGACAGAGAAAAGAAAAAAATTGTTCATATTTATTTGAAGTTAAAAAAAACCACTGCAGCAGCAGGGTAAACTTTCCCTGCTAAGCATGCAAGGTGGTTTTTAAAAGAGGTGCAGGGATGGGCGTTTTGGAGGCAGCTGCTTCAGGCACAAAACATTTTTCAATGTCTCTCACCATTCAAAATCTGCAAACACCTTCAACAGCTGCAATATGCCTCCACATGTACCACGGGAAAAAAGATCTCCTTGACAGGCAAACAGACATGGTCACAAAGTGCACAGATACCTGACAAGATTACAAGTTTTAAAAATTCCCACAGGCGGCAGTTCATAGAAACCACCATTAGGCTTGTCTTTTCAGGTTACTTTTAGGACTGAGCATGTCTTATGTGCAATTCGCTCTTTGGGTAAAAGAATCCTTCCTCAAATGTTCTGTAAATAATCACTCCAATGTTTACAAAGCTGTGATTGTTGAAGCAATGCTAAAATATTAGTGTTACCAGGAAAAAAAATAACCCATGTCTCTTAAAATTAACAGTCTGTAATGACTACACCCTGAAAAGTGGAGCATAGCCCAGGGAAATGAATGTTGCTCCAAGGACAACTGTCTGGAGCCCAGCAGTACTAAAGAAGGTGGTCCTCAGCACCGTGAGGCTCCTGCAGCAGGACAGCATCGAGGGACTGCGGAGCTGAGCCGCCAAGGACCGCTGCTCCCAGCTCCTCCCTTGCACCTGGTCCTGCAGGATTTCTGGCCGCCTCTCCTCACACACCCATCAGGCAACGCTGCAAAAGGCTGCTGAGAAACCTTCCCTGAAGGACTGCCTACCTGTGGAACTGTCAGCTCTGAAGTGGAAATAAAACCCATCCCTAACCCCCTCACCATCCAGATTGTGATTAATAATTTTTCCCCTTGAAAGCAGCACACATTGACGGGCAGCCGAGCCGTGCCAGATGGTCCAAGCACACACAGAGAGTTGGAACAAGGAAGCGACTGCACAAAAACTCAGAGATAAAAGGAAGAGCAAAGATGCATCTCAGGCTTTTAATCAAAGAACCTGCTGAAAAATGCTAAATACGGTATTTAACCCATTCACAAGCACTGCAGTTCCACGAGCTGAGCGACAATATCACAAAGAAAATTAAGAACCTGTTGGTCTGCAGGAGACTTCACCTTTTGCATGGGGATGGGACAAGTGCACACCAGAACCAGGTGCCACTCTCTCAGGGTCTCTTTCGAGACACGCAGCCACTGGAGCACAGGGTCTCCATGGGCATCAAGGAAAGCAATGCAGTGATTCAATTGCCTGCCTTGGCTCTGCTGGAACATCCAACACCTTCCAGCTGGTGGCTGCATCCCTGCCAGCAGTGAGGCTCAGATAGCAACAGCTGGCAAGAGACTGTGGCCAGTGAGAGGGAGGACTGGTCTGTCATTAGCATGGTGGTACACTGGTTTAAACCAATTACCAGACCGTGCCTTTTATCTTATTACAATAGTAAAGTTTCAGTAATGGTGTATCAGGATGCAGGTGTGAGCAGGCAGTGTTGCAGAGATCAAGAAAACACCTCCGTGTTAACAAATAGCCATTGTTTGGCATCATGGTCCAAGCTAGTCCTGCTGACAGACCATTTGTAATCTAATATGCAAATGTTAAGTAAAACAACTCCTGAGGTTTATATCCAAATGAGCAAAGACATTTAAATTCAAACTATTACCAGCAAGCATGTATGTGGGACTTAATGATCTACACAGTTTGGGACAAAATATTTAGAAAAATAATTATAAATCAATCATTTAGAAAAATCAGAGTTTGCACTCATAGTTTGCAGTAACAGTTTCTGTTACTGCTTTATCCCACTTATCTCACTGTTTCAAAACAGTGTTTCTGCTCTATGGAAAAGCACAAATTTTCAAGAAGAAATTCATGCACTACTGTTACTAAACTGCAGATTCAAAGCAGCTATAATCAAAAATGTTGCTGTTTTTCTCCTGGGCTAAGACACTCTTGCCTTTTAGAATTTCAGGAAAGCACAGGGGAAAGGAGCCTTGCACTAGCTGAAAAGAAAGTTAACACTGCTGTTGCTTGTTCCTCAAATGAAAGTTATTTTTACCTAAAAAGTCCAAGCAGCCCCAAGCACTGCTTAGGGAACTCATAACACAAAAAGCACCAAAAAAATACAAGTAAGAGTCACAAAATTGTTATGGAAAGTTATTACCCAATACAGGCTTTAGCTATAAATCAAGGCTGGGCAGACCAGGCACCTAATTCATACCAACCACCGCGTTACCACAGGTGTTCTGCCCACCTCCTGCAGAGTGTAACACATGCTTGGCTAAAGAAGCACGAGCTTCCCTGCTCATCCCTGCACTGGCACACACCAGAGGCAGAATCTGGCCTAGAAAGCTGCATCCTCCTCTCACCCTGTCTACAAAAGGCAGGAGAAACGCTCTGTGTCCTCCATCCTGCCGGTTCACCCAGCAGCAGGGCCTGCCCTGCTAAGCTCCCTCAGCACTGCTGCATCTCACTGACCCACACAGGACTTGTGGCTGCAAGGGGGAGGCAGGACAAGCAGGAGTCCTGGCTATGGGTTTAGGGTAGGGGGAAGAACAGCTTTTAAAGGGAACAGTGTATAATGTAGTGATTAAATACGTTATATGATGCATAACTCACCGTATACACCGTCAGCTAAAGAAACAGCCCTTTAGCTGAGGCAGTGGCTTTTGCTTTGAAGGTGCCCAGTGATGACTGCAGCACCAGCTGTGGGGCACTGAAAGGTTCTCCTTTAAACCAGCACTGAGCTCATGAGCAACACACAGTTGTAGGGATGTGTTTGGTGGCAAAGAGGGAACTCACTGCAGAGAAAGACCAAGCCATTTGTTTCTCATTCTCCAGAGACCCTTCCAGTGCCCCTTGTGCAAGCACCAAGATACTGACACCTTTTCCTGGTCTTAAAATTAAGAGAGCTAAACTCAGTTAAGAGGGAAAAAGGGTTTTACCTCAGTATTTATTTAAGGATCCTCAGGTGCACCGAAATGCACCCCGAAATGCACCCCGAATAAATAGCCACCCACGATGTGATGTGTATACAATTATAGGCCTTGCTAATTAGCACATCTATCAAAGATTCCCCAGTGAGGGACTCCAGCGAGACCCCTCAGCGAGGAACCTTCCCCCTGGATGGGCCTGGCTTTGTTTACAGAATGTGTTCTGGAGAGGCCCTCGGGGTCTGGGGTTTCCAGGGTGTTTGGGCTCTTGGCTTAACGGAATATTGGGTCTAAGGGAAGTTATCAAACTTAAAAGAATTATAACTATGTAGGCTAAAAGCACTAAGAATATATAAAAACTATATTAGAGAGTATATAAAAGGGGTATTAAAAAAAAAGAAAAAAATCATCATGGCATCAATACCAGCACCACACAGCACTGCTGCTCTGGCCGGCCCATGAGCTGAGAACAGTCAGAACCAGCTGGAATACATTTTTAATCCTTGGACCACTTCACAAGGCCTCACATGTGGCTCTCCTGTTGTGAGAAATGATAGAAATGTAGATGCTTGAACGATACCCATCTCTTGCAGCTTTGGGCTTGCCCATTGCTTTCACTTGATGATGTCTTCAGCCTCATCAAACCACTGCATCATCATTATCATGGACAGCAGACAAAATTTATGCCACTTTTTGTCAGAAAACATTTTAAACTGAAAATGCTTATCGGCATTTTTTACTAGAGCTTATTTTAGTGATGCCTACCAGATGCTATTTTGTGTATTGTTATTAAACACAGAGTTTGAAGCCCATGGTACAAAACAGCAAACACTACATGCTACCCATATTTTTGAATTCTCACTTTCAGAATCCATTTCCTAAACAGAGATATGGGTTGCAGAACACTTTCAGTTTGTCAGGACAGAATATTAAGGTCTTTCTGTTAACAAGTTTCTCCCTCTTTGAGCCTGGCAGGACCTGCTGGATCCTCGCCATCCTCTGTTTTTCTCAGCAGGTTGGACAACACGAACACAGCTTGTAAATAAACAAACCCCAACAGGATGACACTTCACAGAAAAACACACCAGTAAACGTGAAATTGCAAAAACCTTGTGGGTGTGCACATACATTTTCATAAGCCAAACCTCCCCACACGCCTGTGGGCGGCTGCACACCCTCACACATGAGAGCTCTCGCTGGGGCTCTGGAGGCAAAGTCTGACTTCCCAACTGCTGCTCCAGTGAGCTCTGCCCTTCCACGGGGCTCTTACCAGCAAGACACAGGGTCAGCTTGCAGTGAATACAAGGTTTATGTTACCCTTGTCCAAAAGGCGAATATTTTCTTCTCTCTTTCCTCCCAGGAGACTGAGAGGCTAAATCCATTAAGGATTGGGGTATCAATGGCTATTAGAAGGAAGAATAAAAATTAACCTTAATGAAATCTGCTGAAAATGTTTTGTCTTTATAAACAAGTGTTGACTAAATGTAAACACAAACAAGTGATTAATCAACCTCAGTTTCACACACCCCAAAGCTGAATTAATTGATGGAAGGATGTGAAAAGTAAAATGAGTGCTTTCTCTGTACTTTCATCAGAGCTGATCACAAAAATTTTGCTGGAGTATTCATATGAGAACTGGGAACTTGTTTTATGGACCAATATCAGCTTTATTATCATTTTGTTATATTTAGCAACATTTGGTAATATTCAACTCCAGCTGTAAGCTGTTCACATTTGTTCAATCATTTTGGAGAGCCTTATAGAGTTTGAATTTAACAGAGAAGCTAAAATGAATTCATCAGTTGAGAATTAAATTAATTTTATTTTTACATTAGCTGTCGATACAGGCAAATCAGTGATATTTAAACAAGCACAGATAATTAAGTAGTTCACCCTTAATCGATGCATATCTGATTGGAAGTAACTTGCTCCAGTAACTTGCCTCATAACCACAACAGCAACCCATTCAGAGTAAAAAAAACATTTAGCCTAAGGTACATATCTGAATCCCACTGAAATCAATTTAAGTACCTTCTCAAAGCTGAGCCTGCACTGAAGCATTTCCTCAAAGTCTACGTGAATCCCAAGCTGCCTAATGAGAAAGGCAGGGACAAATACAGAAACTGAGCTTCTTCACATACTATTATTATGTCGCTGTATTCCAGGAAGATAATCATAGTTTTGCAACAGTTTATTACAGTTTGGTGGGGTCTGTGGGAGAGGGAGATGGCAGCTCATTGCCAGGAACACATAATGGAGCTGGACCAGGTGGCAGCTTTGCTCCAGCTCCAGGCCACCCAACCAATTTTTACCTCTGTACAAGAGGATTGATGTTCCTGGTGAAACAAAATGGTGCTGCAGCAACCACAGATTTGATATCATGAAGAAATAAAAATGAGAAACTATTTAATGAACGTTCAATCATTCTGGAAGTGATTTAGAGCACCTGGAAAAAGGAGATGTTTAATTAAAAGAAAAATCCTTTGAAGATGCAATATACTTCCCAAAGCACTCTGAAATTCAAAAAAGCCCACTGCAAAGGTAGCCCACACAGCTTTGCTGTGGTTCTGATATGCATATGCCTCACCACGCATCTTCAGTTACATGAGCACGTCCCCATCAAAAAAACTGAGCAAAATTATTGATATTAAGAAAACAGAAATTCAATTAATTTCATAATAATTTTATTTCCAGGCAAAATGAAACTGACTACCCCAGAAGCACTGGGAGAGTTGACTGACACTGTTCTGTGGCCCAGCTAAGGCCACCCACTGAGGAAGTCCATGGCAGAAAACTCCATCAGCTCTGGAGAAAAAGAGGAAATTCCTTGCATTTCCCATCAAGTACATTTAAGAGCATTGTTGATTAGCCTTCACCTATCATCCCACATGATTTACTGCACTGTTATAATAGTAGAAATCTCTAGATTTTTCCCCAAAATTACTGCAAGGATTTCATTTGCCTGTGCTAGCAAAGAGCTGCCTCATCAGCTGTAATGCAGACGGCTGGGAAGGGTGACATCCCATGGCCTAGGACCACTCACTCTCTGGAGTCTTGTTTTTGCCACGAGTGCATAACCTTGCTTCTGAATCAAAAGCTGATTTGCAACTGAATTCTCACTCTTCCTCTTCCCAGAAATACCCATGAATCTGCAATGTGGAATTCAGAGAAAACCCAAGACAGGAGAGAAAGACAGATGTATTTATCATGCACAGATGATGTAGGAAGGAGACAAAAAATATTGTCATCGGAGCCTTACTGACTCCAAAATAAGGGAACAGTAATTAATCAGCAAGAGTGCAGGCTGAGAGGAAATATTGATTGGATTTGGAGAAACTTCAGTTTCCTGAAGAAACTGTTCCCCTGCAAAGGTAACCAGGAAAGTTTGTGTAAATTAGAATGGCAACCGGCCAGCCAGCAGCCAATCTGAGTTGTTTCAGGCAATCCAGAAAAATATACACCAGATGCACGTTGGTTTCTAAAGAGTAATTTAAATACATTAGTAAATCAATGGCATTGACAGTTTGATGGACTATGATGGAGGAGTCTTCCTCTGAAATATCATCTCCAAAACCTGCAAAGCTCTGGCAAGTGAGTTGTTACAACTTTATCATATTTTTAACTTCCATCTTTTCAAAAAACTTCTGGAGTGGGGTTGTTTCAGCTTAAATTTACATGGATTTCTCTCCTGCTGAATTGGCCCCTAACTTTTCAGGGTTCCTAAACATCGAAGAGTGTTGTTCTTTTGCACTGTGGAGGGCCAGGGGATGCCAGTGACAGGACTGAGGACCAGCTCTGCTCTGATGAGGTTTGAGTCTGTCAGGAAGAAGCTGGCTACCACTATTGAGTAGAAGCAGCAAATTATTTCTGTCTTTTTACGTGACTGGCATGTGCTTATGCCAGGGGGATTTTAGAATCCCTCAATGTAAAAAAAAAAAAAGGAAACAGTTGAAAAAAATTTAAAAAAAAAAATTAAGGGTTTGGCCCAGGAAGTACATCACGGGGTCACACTAAATGATCACATCATTCAGCACCAAGGCACAACCCCTCTGCAGGTCTGACTTCCAGCAATGCCAAGTATTGCAGTGGGAAGGGGTCACAAGTCTCCAGCAGAGGCTGTGGGTTTGTCCACCCTGTGAGCCCAGAGCTATTCATGATGGGACTTGTGTGAGACTGTGTTTGGCCATTCCAAGGGATTTAATTGGCACTTACAGCAACAACAACTTTCTGGTTTAAGCACATTTGGGGAGTTACCTTACTGTCTTCGTCAGTAATGAACTGTTCTTGGCAAAGGTCATCTTTCATCTGCACAGTAAATAAAACTGTCACTAAAGCTGAGTTTCTGTTTCTCATCAATCAAGTAATACAATAAAATTCAGAGCACTGTATTTAAACAATGATTTTTAGAGAAAAGGCAAACCTTAAGGAAGTTTTAGTATAATCATTTCCTCTCAGCTGATCAACATAACAGACACAGTAATTTAGCTGGGGAAATATGATATTAAAGCTTACAAGCCTGATAATCAGATTGCCTTTAGAGGCAAAAATCAAGCTGGCTTTCCAGGCCTCATCATAACCATTAATTAAATGCTTACCATCTCTTCAGTTAACATCCAAAGAACATTTAAGCAAAAACCCAGCAGTTTCAAGAAAAAACAACCCACTCTAGCTTATCTATTTAATTCCAGTTCTATTATGTAGGTAGTTTTACTGCTATCAAGAAATATTTCTCATGTTTGTAAGAAGGAATTCAACTCGAAATATTAAAGTATGTTCAACATGCTGCTTATTTTTATCTAGAGGAAGATAAATTATTATATGTGTGCTAGCACTAAAAGCAGTTGCCAGAGAAAATAGGATTTATTCTTACCACACCTGCAATATTTCAGCCACTACATGAAAATATTTCTCTTTCTGAAACAATTAGCCTAATTTGTAGTGAGTTCACACAGACTTTCACAGTGCTACTCTGCTGAAGATTATTACTTGCCTAAAATGTTACGCTTACGTTTTTCCAGTACATTAACAAATAGCATTGTTTGAGAGGGGAAGACCAGGCAGAAATGTTACACCCCATACTCTGTGATTCTCCCAAACCCCAGATACTCCCACACCAGTCAAAACAAAGGATTCAGGTTGCCAAAACAAGTAGTTACATTTCCCTACCTTCTGATCACGTTTTACATAAATGCAGAAGCAAACCTGGCACAGTCTGAAATCAGGGCAGGGCAAATCTCTCCCAGCACATTCCACTTCTCAAAACCCAGCACGTCAGTAGAGCCTTCATAACACAAAATGCACACCTTGATCTCTGCAGGGCTTAGGAAGTTGTGGGGTTTGTTTGTTTATAATTTTTCGACAGATGGAATAAAATCTCAATTTTTCTTATTATAGTGTAAAAGGTAGATAACGGTGCATGAAAAATGCTAGCAAAACCCTGCTGTCAGGTCCATCTCATGGCATCTGTTGACATAATCTAGAATTTCCATGGTGCAGAAAATGCAATTTTTTGGTTGGTTTTTCAGTTTGTTTTTTTGAATCCACACTCCCAAGCAGTCAATGGATCTTCCATTAGTTCTGGCCGTCTTTTGGGGAGTTCAGCTGCCCACCAGCCTCAGGGATTTCTGTCTCCCTGTCTTGCAGCCCCATGCTGGAGCTCTCTGCCTGGGCAGCCAGGGGACACTGACTTGGGGCACTGAGTTCTTCAACAAGCCACCCTCCAAAACAACTACATTTAGTAGTAAATCCCAAACCCTTGTGCCACGTGAGGTCCAGCGTGGCCACTGCAGACCCAAGACCCAAGACCTTGAAATGGTGACTGACCCTCTCAACTCCAAGTTCATGGAGTTTTCAATTCCTTCACCTCCTGTTTTGCTGAGGAGAGAACAGCTTGTCCTATTTCTTGTGAAAAGAGTGCCAGAGATAGGAATATTTATAAGGAATTTGTATCTATCTATCCAAACCAAAACATTCAAAAATCATGACTCACAATCCCCTCCCAAATCATGGGATTAAATTAACATATCATGGGATTTTGAAAGATGCTGTTTTAAAAAGTATGGAATACATAAACTTTGTGTCACGCATTACCTTAAAATATTTACACAGCCAGAAACTACAAATTTTTATCAGCAGTTAAAAGAATCAGAAGCTCACCTAGGGGAAAAAAATCATCACATATTCATAAGATTCCTGGAGGCTGGACCTTTAAAAATAGTCCAAGTGTTACAATTCATCACATGTAAATTTATGGGATTTGGCAACAATGCAGTTGTCTCCAGGGATGTTAGAAAGAGAAGGAGTGTTCTTGGTTAACCTTTTTTTTTTTTTAATAGATACAGCATGCTGAAAGTGCCCTACTAAGTATTTCCTAACTCAGCCCATCGATCAGTTTAGAGCACTATGGAAACACACAGCAGAGTGTGCTTATCCATGCCAAATCACTACATATTTTGGTGTTTGTTAACCAAAACTTGATGCATTCTGGAAGAAGACCAAGTGGAAAATAAAATTACAGTTTCTGAAAGCACATCCTGCCCATGCCTTTTGCCTAGAGCAATCAGAGGTGGGGAGCCAGGTTTAATAAAAAGTTGAGAACAAACTATTTTCAAGTGGTTGTTCACTTTTTTTGTTAAAGGCAAAGACAATTTCACGGAAAAAAATCCCCTCTACAGTTTTTATTTTTACTGATTTTTGGTAACAGTGTGTTTTTTTCCAAAATAAAAACTAATCCTTCATCAAATTTACAAATCAAAAGGTGAGGGGGTGGAAGGGAAGATTAGTACCCTTAGCATTTTTCCCTTAGTTTAAAAATTTGAAATATCACAACTATTCCTACCTATGCCCAACACCTGCTGTTCCAGACAATGTCACTGCTGCATCTCAGGCCAGCCTGCACGAGTTCAGCCTCCCTTTTGCTTTTCAATCCCACAGTGCTGGCTGGTGGCTGTGATTGCTTTGTGCCTTTTTGCCAGAGTGTACAAACTCCAGCCCTGACACAGGTGAGGTGACAGACACCAAGTCTGGTGGCATCAGACACAGCATGTGGCTTTGCTGCCAGGTACAGGCTGCATCTCAGACGCTGCAGTCAGAGCCTCCTCGAGCAGGTACCAGGTGCCAATAACTGAAGCTGATCTACAGTTTGTGCTTTTCTGTGTACCAGACTCCCACTCCTGAGGAATATTTACCATCCAAACCCAAAAATACTGCCATAAGGTGTGAACAACATCAAGTCTCTTTTGTTTAAGAGGAAACAAAGTGAGAGGCTGGTATTTTCCAACATGCAATAATTTTATAAACATCTACTAATAGAGCAACTTCCATCATACCTACCATCCAATCCTTGAGAATCTCCGACACTCAGACTCCTGCAATACCCAGCTCTGCTCCACAGTGAGTACAAAGGCAACCAGAAGAACCCAGCAAAGCGCTGTGTCAGCCACAAAATTCATGGGTCATTTCCAAAGTGGAGGAAAAAAGTCAATTGAATGCCACTGCTTGCTTGCTTTCTAATCCTTGTTCCAACCTGAACACTGAGAAATTTATTTTGTTCACATGGCCCTAATTTCAGTGCCTCACCCCTGGGGCTCTCTGTTCCTTCCTTCCTATACTTGAAACCCCATTATACTGAAATAAGATAATACTAGGGTATGAGTGACAAATAACTCTGCAGTTTGGTACACACATTTGGAACAAAAATGTAGCTATTTTGTTGTTTCCACTCAAATGACCCAGTTAATTTCAGTGTTAACATCAGCTGTCAAAACATCCACTTAGCAGATTTTCATCCCTTATTTATTCAGAAAAAAAGGTGCAATAACCAAGCAGTTATCAGAGAAATAGAAAACACTACACAGAATGGGTGTTTATGTTTAATTCTTGTTATTCCATCACTGTCTATCACAAACTTAGTACGTTAAATTCCACACTTGGCAACGCATAAATAAATCAAGAAAGTTTGTGTTCATACTGAGGATACCATTATTTTCATTTTGGGATTAATCCAGCCCAGTGAAGACACTGTCAGTGAAGCCCATGAACCGTGTACTTGGCGTCCTTGTTGCAGCCTTCCAACACAGCCTTTGCAAAGCCAGCACTGCCACCTGTCCCAGCAGGCACAGCCACCTCTGCACTGCTGTGTCACCCCACCTCCCCTTCCTCTGCTCTGACCCAGGGCTCAGGGAGACACACTTTTTGTTGGCCATCTCTGGAGCCATGGAAACTCTTCAAAGCAAAGAGAGTGCCACCATCCTGGAGATGGTTTTGGCTGCTGTGATGTTTGCTTAGCCCATACAAAGTGTTCAACTCCTTCCCGATTTTTCCCCCCTTGCAGGGGGAAGAACACATTTCCACTTAGAAGGACAAAAAAGCCAGAGGCAGCAGATCACATTGGCTACACGCCTTCAGCTACACTTTATCCCACAGCCTGCCTTACCTTTGTACACGGTATCCACGTTCTCAATAGGAAGCTGCTTCTTGGCAGCTGCTCTGCGATAGACCACGTGTGTTCTGCCTCCTCCCTCTTCCTCCTCCTGGGCCCCCTTCTCCAGGGGTTCGATGAAGAACTCGTCCTTGTCCGTGCGAATCATGCCAGCCTGCAGCGACAGGGCACAGATTGAACACTTTGCATTACTGCACATACAGCAGAGACTGGGAGTAAACAGTTACAATATGCTTAAGCACACTTTAGTGCTCTCTAGAGAGCAATTAGGATGCAGAGAGGAAACCAGGTGAATTCTTTATTAGAGCAAAACAAAGCATCATTTTCCCAACTTGACAAGAAAGGACAAAAGGTACAACCCTGAACAAAAACGACTTCTCCTTGAGCCACATGAGCCAAGTACGGGTCTAAGAATCTGTCTAGGAAATAACCCTCTCCATTAAAAAACAGCAAAAATGAAAGTTACTATGACCTTAGCTATCCATCAGGCCCAGACCACTCCAGTGTTTACTGTTTCTGTTGAATCAAGGATCAGATTAATGCCATAAGATGGTCCTGATGTGCAGTTCAACAGTCAAAAGATGTAGAATCAGCCTTTCTGTTCAGAAGCAAGATAGAAAAATACTGCATCTTACATTCAGGCAGCTAAGCTTTGTGATTACTTCCCCCTTGACACAAAGAGTTCAGCCAACAAAAGAATCTTTCAAGAATTAGCCACAACTAGTTCGAGTGTCAGCAGTGCATTGCTAAAAAGACCCCAAACTTATTCCGAACAGACCAGACACCCTGGTATGAAAAAAGAAATTTGCACTTCTAGACAGCACGTCAAAGGAACCTCGTCCAAGCAATTCTCGTTGTGTTCAGGAGAAACCCTCATAAAGACTGAAAACTTTAAGAAAGAAAAGGACTTTTCATCATCTTTACTCAGGTGAAACAACTTGGGCACCTGGATCACCTGGGCTTGTCTCCTCTTGCAGTCCTGCCCAACTGCAGGAGGTCACAGCAGCCAAGAGCTGCTTGCAGAGATGGTTGGCTTCAATCATTTTTTTCTGCATGTTGGCACACCTGTGTTTGAGAACTTCAGCAGGTGAACTCTCAGCTTGCAGACAGAAAGTCTTACTATTAACACAAATGAAATTGTTCCAGATCCAACCTTCAGAAGCTCCTTCATCAAGTTCTTTCCCACTCTGCCCAGTGATGATCCTGGAGACACTGCAGTTTCAAACTTGGCACTGTGACACTCTCCATCTTGCTATCTGAGCTTCTGGGAGCCTAAATACCCGTTCAGTGAAGCCCTACCTCAAGCTTCCAGAGGAACCAGTTCGTCTCCTTTGAACCCAGTATCCTCACTTGAAACAAGTACATCTGAACACACTTAGCATATTCCAGCACTAAAGTTCTCATACCACACATATTTTTCTTCTACAAGCAGCAAACTACATTCCTACTGCTATAAATACAGTATGTTCACTGGTTCCCTCCTTGGAAAAATGTCAGGTTCATTTGTCATGTCTTAACTTACATTAGGCAAGATTTCCAGTCCCAGAATTCATATATATAACGTATACAAAAACAGATTGAAGAGGAAGGATTAAAGAAGCAAAATTATATCAAAGCAATTTAAGCTGATGCCATCCTGCCTGTATAAAGGAAACTGAATTTGAAATCATGTCTTGTTTCTTCTTACCTAATTTAGATTCTACATCAGGCACAGAAAAGGTGAGACAGGCTCAGCAGCTCAAGGAAGCCAAGACAACCAAGAAAATAAGTGCTGAACCCAGAGACAGCAACTGATCTTTTACTGTAAAGTGGAATACATGAAAAATTCAGACTTGATGTTACTCCCCTTTTAATATTATTCTAACTACATTACACACACACTTCTTCTGGATATTAAATATTATATCCAGCAATTTGGAAATCTTTTTATGCTAAATGCACAACTAAACATCAAGAAGGAACAAGCATTTGCCAGTTCAACAGCACAGGGTACGATGCACACGCCACGCGTACGCCCAGGAGAAATACACTGAGAGCTTGACTGTCATGTGAAAAATATGTGACTTCGGTTTTTGCAAGTGAAAAAAAAGCCGTGGTTGTGCACATGTTCCTATGTATTTTTGGATTCATTAAGCCTAATATTAACTAAGCAGCTAATGCCAGACCTTAGTTTGGAATGTAGACCATAATTCAGGATACAGAGGGAAATGCTGCTGTAAACTCTGTGCAGCAGGGAGTACTGATGGGAGTTTGGAGGAATTTAGATCTTCTAAGAAAATTAACAGATAAGCAACTTCTGCGATCAGTAGTTGGACTGATTGGACAGAAGAACAACTGTTATAGGTGAACTTTAGCTTCCAGGGCACGGTGGCCTTTTGGAAATGAAAACGGTGAGAATGAATTCTCCTCCCTGAGAAGATGAAGGTGGCACCCTGGGACAGGCTGTAAGACTAAACAGAAAAAGATATTGGAATGCTGAATCCCAAGACATAAAACAGTGCTTAAACACTAACATTTCCTGCAGATCATTGTGCCTGGTACTGGCCCTTTTGCACGCAGGGCAATTCATGTGGCACTGGAAGCTGCCAAAGAGCAGGACACCATCAGGTGCTCTCAATCCACGCTCTGCTTCTTGGATGGACATGACATCACTCTGTACAGCCCCATGGCAGCATCCCCCCTAATTCTGTTGGGGTGTAGAAAGGAAGGAATTTAACCTTCAAACATAGAATCAGAGAATCTCCTGAGCTGCAAGGGCCCCCAAGGACCATCAAAGCCCAACTCCTGGCCCTGCATGGCTGCATATTCGTTTTCTCATTTTAATCTTGGACCACACTGGAATTTCTCTTTCCCTTTAGTGCTGAGAAACACATCAATTATTTTTGATCAGAATTATTAGGAAAGAATGTGTGTTTGAACTGTAAAAGAATTTTATACTTTTATATATTACATGTCCTGCACAGTCTTTGATTTAGCCAACATATTGTCATGAAATAAAATAAAATAAGAAAGAATGGCTGTTTCAAACTTTAAGAAGAAAATTCATTTAGATGGCAAGGCAAGGTTCCTACTGCAATCCACAGTTCAAGTAATCTGCCTAATAATATAACCACATCTATAAATGATTCATTAAGAAATATGTGGGGCTCCTGAAAGTCTCCACCACACATTTCCTTACTGCTTGGAGAAAGACATTTAACCTCTTTATTTCCATTTCTCCACCTCTGAACCAGCATAACAACAGTCTTGCAGGATGATTACAAGGCCAGATTTGGGGGCTTTTTTGGTCAAATGCTTTGAACATGAAAAGCTCAAGACTAATTGCCTAATGCATTTTTTCTGATACTACTCAGAATACCCTCAAAAAGCCACCGTGAAAGGGAGATTGCTTTTAGTCATCAACTCAACACCAGTGTTGTGCACAGCCAAGCAAGCAATAGGGCAGCAAACAAGGCAGCAGAGGTTTGCTCACATCCCTCACCCTCACCCTTCATCCTGTTCTTATCCACAGCTGCCATCACCCCTGTGCCAGCCCGTCACGCCAAGACAGCTGTCAGACAACCACCAAGTTTGTGATGGCAACAGAGAGCATTAAAGTTGCTGCAGTTTCCTGGAGAATGCCTCTGGATGACTAAAACAGAAATACTGCATTGTTTGAGCACACCTGTGCCTTCCCTTGGACTGGAAAGGCTTCTGAAAATTCTTGGACAGTCATCATCTGGACATTTACTCCACAAGATGTGAAAACAGATATCAGCCTTTCAATTACCAGTTTCCCCAAAACTTCTGAACAGAATCACAGCAGGTGCTTTCACAACCTAAGAGCTTAAAAGTACCTGCTAGCAGCAGTGTTTTTCTATCCTACACTGCACGCCACCCATCCCAGGAGTGTTGTACCTCCAGGCATTATGGATTAGAAGTGCTCACCCTGCACTACCACCCTGCAGCCACACACACACCGTGCAGTTCAGAACCAGGCATGGAATTGGGCATCTCCAGGGAAAGGAAGCCCAATTCTGGAAAAAACCACTAAGCTCTTACCTCTCCCACTCCTCTTCTGGGACTTTTAACTTGAAACTAAGCTGAATATGGGAATATTGATGATGGCAGCAGCAACTGTGTCCTGTGACTAATGAAAATATAGATTAATAGAAAAAGTATTTGCCTTTGAAATGCACCAAATTGTAGAAAAGAGCCTACAATATCCCACTATTTCCCAAAGCGGGACATCCCCAGGCCTTCCTTCCAAGGGCTTTTAGATCCCAGCTGCAAATTACTCAAGTCAAGCACTGCTTGGCACTCATTAATATGCATTAAAGACTGGAGCAGAAAACACTTAATCAAAAGGAAACGGCAGTTCAGAGAATCAAAACCTCTTCTAAGGTTAGCAAGGCGGTTATTTAGAAGTGAAAGCCACACAGGAGAAAATTCACAAGGAAGACTGAGAGTGACTGTCCTGTCTAATTATGACATGAATTACACTGACAAGCCACAAATGAGTCCATTGCATCACACAGAGTTGGGGTCTAGAGTTCCACTAATCTCTTTTGAGGGTAACAGGGCCCCTGTGCATCCCTGGAGACCACCTCCCAAGGCTTTCAAGGACCACAGGATCCACATATACTGGCAATGGCCTCAGCCACATGGGGGCCCAGGTTAATAACACTAATCCCATCCCACAGGATGGAGATCTCCTCTCCAGCCCAGGAGACATGCCAGCACTTTGCCACCACACCACAGAGCTCAGCTGAACAAACAGGTTTCTTCTCCTATCTCCTCAACATCCCCAGCCCCTCTTGCATTTCTAAAGACATTTTTCAGAAGCCTAATTTGACAGAAAAACTGCCTGGCACATTTAGATCTACAGAAAACTCCAGGTTTTGGAGCGTTAGCTCCTGTGGATAATTAAATGTCTCTCTGGCTCTGCACTTGGTGAGCGACTTAATTGTCTCCTCATTGCCATTCACATCACAGCTCCCTGCTCTGGGCTGTAATGAAGTAACCCATCCAGCGGCCGCTTCAGGACTCCAGAGCCTCAGCCCATCCTGAAACCGCAAGTTTAATTAATGTTCATTTTCTTCCTCATCAGTACAGCTTTACAAAGTTTCTCATTGCCGTATAAAGGCAGATTTACATCCCAATCTCCAAGCACATGATACAGATAGGAAGATAAAATTAAATGTGAACAAACCTGAAATTATTATTTTAAAAAATCCACGTGTCTGGTTAATTAATTAAATCAGTAACCTACAAAAACAGTGTTTCAGAAACTCTTAGGAATAGCATTTCTGTAAAAAGAGAAAGCTCTAATTTTTTTTAGTATTTGATTCTGAAAGAGGTAACTAGCCAAATTACATACCTGTGCATGAACAAATCCTAAATACAGTCTTGAAATACAGGCTATTTTATTGAGACAAATGTGAGGTACAAACTATCTGATATTTACCCTCAGTGCCTGGGTTATGAGCTTGCACTCCCTGCAATGCCAGCGAACACTCCAGATGGGAACTGGCAATATGGGATTCTCCCAACAATCAGTTCACAGAGAATCTGAGAGAGACTTGCATTTAAATGTAGAGCTGCCAAAAATACTCTGTAGATGACTTGAAAGGGAAAATATTTCTATTTTCAGGACAAGATATTGGACAAAGTCTTATTCCATGTCTATATCAACGTGTCTGTACCCTAAATACACAACTGTTCTGCATTTGACCAAACGGGCGCTAGCAGAGCAGAGAATTTGCAAGCAAATCCCACACAGTACTTTCATGATCCTTCTCTAGGTCTTAGAGCCACAGGAACATGCTTTTTCCAAACAACAACAGACATGTCCTCCCAACACAAAAGCCAAGTACAGAAATACTCTTTGCTCAATTACATTGGAATGGACCTGATGCACCAGGAGCTCCAATGACTGGAACAAGCTCACCCACGAAGTCTGTGGCAGAGCTAAGGACATGACACAGACCTTCCAAATTCATCCCTGCCCAGGTGGGATCTCTTAACATTTTCCCTCCTGCAACGTGTTCATTCCCATCACACAGTACATTGATTCAGGAACAGATGCGCTTGGAATTTTACTTCCATTCAGCTTAATTCATGTAGATAACAATGCTAAAAAAACCCCCAAAATCTTCTTATGTCATATTTGCATTTGATTCTTTGAGAACATGCCTCCAACTACTGAAGCATTGCAGAGGAAGAATTGTGCAGTGCTGCAAATTCATCTTCCTTTACAGTGAAAGGCGGTACTGAAGGAATTGTGGCAAATATTTGGAACATACTGGCACATATTGTGCTGGATGCTGCTGCTGCTCTCCTTCTACATTGATCTATTCAGGCCCAGGCTGGATGGGGAAGAAAGTTTTCAACTGATCATATATATTTTTGTTACTGTTAGTATTTTTCAGCTTTTTTTCCAAGTTGGTTTGCAGTTAAGTCATGTTATTTTCACATATCCTCAAAAAAATTAAGGGGGTGAATAATTATGGATACACATAGGAATTACACAGCCAGACTGACAGAGATGCAGAGACTTCTGGGTCACCCTATGGAGGCTTTGTGTTCCTTAGGGCCCCCATTTATCCTCTGCATGGGGATAAGGTCACTTTTTTACTGCACTTTGAGATCTACTAATGAATAGCACCACACAGGAGCTATTGCAGCTGGGAGCTCTTTCATGGCAGGCTGCTTTCCACAGTCCTTGTTGCTCAAGGGAGGATGGGTATCCATTCATGCATCTACAGACTTCCACTGCTACCAAAAATAAAACTTTGTCCCCAGAGCCCGGCTTAGTCACTACACAATTGCAGGTGTGATTGATAACAGCAGGGGGACAAATCTGAGCCAATATAACCTGAAGTTAAGAGAGCTGCTTTAGTTTTATAGCAGATGGGAATCTGGACCCAAACCTTGCAGTTGTATGGTATAATTCATTTTAGAAACTCAAAAGGGTTTTCTGTGGTTTTTAAGAGACACAATAGTGAGACAGACTGTGTCTCATTCTCAGTGAAACATCGAGAAAACAGACACAATTAAACTGATTTCACAAAGCAGTGCCAGCAGATTTCAAGTCAAGGGTCCTGGCCAAAGTGCCTGGCTTTCACCAATGAGCAATGCTAAAAACATTGCTCCCAACTTCTCTGCCTTTACAAGAAAATTACCAAATTCTCACCTCTGTCACTCAGCACCTGCTCAGGGCCAACAGCAGCAGCAGACCAGAGCACAACCCCAAGCATTTCCCTCCAGTAAATCTCCTGGCTCTGTCCCCCACCACCTGCCTCATCCCAGCAGCCCCTCACCTATGAATCCTCGAAGACCCCAAGAGATAAATCTCATTTTCAACAAGTTTAGGTAATATACAAACCCACAACTTTCTGTATTTGCCACAGATACTCCTTTTGCAGAGCACAACCTGCAAAAGTACAATAGAGGCTCTGAAGCAGGCAAATTCAGAGCAGATCTCCCTGCAGCTGCTATACAGGAAATAGCTCGGCACCTTTGCCAGGTTGGCTTCCACCTTTTGGACACCTCCATGACCACCAGCAGGAACCTCATCTCAAATGAGCCAGCTGCAAAAGTTTTACAGTTGTGCAGCTTTTCAGAGACAAGCAGCTCCTTTAGCTACAATCATGCATACGCAAGAACATTTTGGAAATTCTCTAGGCGTGATGTCCACAGGTATGTGTAATTCCAAGTGGGAAAGAGGTGAGTTATTAAATAGCTGTTAAGAATGAAAATGATAAATGTAGCAGATCTTGCAGACTCAGGGGATTGTAAACTTGATTGCTGTTGTTGCAAGCAGGGAATAGTAATTGCAGTGCCCTGAAACAGAGTTTCTCAACTTTAATCTTTCCGGAGGAAAAGCATGAATATCAAATCCATGAATTTGCTAACAGCAAGATCGGAAAAGATTAACTTTCCCAATTTTGACACACAGAACCATTTCAAATAAAGCATTTCTGAGGACACTTTGACAAAACACATAGTTGAGTCCTACCCTCAGCACTAAAACTTAATTGACATTCTGCAAGAAAACAAAACAAGTCCAGCTGGAAAGCTCTTCAGCTCAAACTCTCACAAAATGGGACAGTTGCTACACAAGTTTCTTTTCAAAAATATATTTGCTTAAGGCAAAAATCACCACCCACTTAAGTCAATGGATGTCATATTCATAAATCTCAAGGCCAGAATTTATAAATGGATTCATAAATACTAAAGCAGTTTAGTCTGATGTTCTATATAAGACAGGGCAAAGACTTTTTACCAAAGCGCCATTGCAGCCTCCCAAAAACTCTCTGCAGCAGGGCTGGAACAGATCCATTAATGGGTAGGAAACAGAGTCCAGGGCTTTGCCATGGTAAACAAGATAAAAAGATCCAGACCACAGAAAACTGCAGAAAAATGTTTACTATATTAAAAAAAATGTTTAATATCCTAAATTCATATGAGTGGAAACTCAGCATTCAGAGTAATTTCAAATTATCTTATAAAAACCCTGACTCTTCCCTTAGGAAGATGTTGTGCAGCAGCATTTCACATTCCAGAGCACAAGCTGCAGCGCAGCAGGAGCCAGCCCTGGCCCGGGCCATTCCCATCTCCTGCTCCCCCCCAGTGCCACCCCACCCGCTCTGGCCCAGCAGCCCCGGTGCCCACACAGCCACATTGGAGGCAGGTTCAGGGAGCTCACCCCAAAACCCCCACCCCAGGAAGCTGTGCCCCTTGGCAGAACCCGGTGCCCCTGGTCTGCAGCCTCTGACATTTGCTACCACAGGGAAAGCAAGACCTCCAGGAGGTAAAAACTCCCACCTGGGAGAGAGCATCTCACACACACTTCGTGCTGTTCCGTGCAACAGCTCATAACCCAAGTCCAGCCACAGGTCTGGATTCGTGGCTTGGAAATCAGACAGGGTCCTTCTCTGCTAAATGCAAGCTTTACTCTAACAGGATGCCCATAAGGGTGCAGGAAAACAAAAGTAACAAAAGGTTGCTGCAGCTGGGGCTTGTTTTTCTTTTCGCATCCTATAGCCAGGCTTATTTTAACCTTCTTTCTCTTACTCTGTATTGGAGAAATGAACCTGGAAAACAGTTTTTCAAATGAGAGCATGAAAACCTAATGAGAGATGAGCTTTCAATTTTATACTGCACTCAGTTTTAGGCTCCCAGTACAAGATGTCAACAAAGTGCAAGATACAGTACAGAAACTAAAATAATTAATCCCTGGAGGAACAGGCTTATTAAGAAGGATTAAATCAAAGAATTAATGTGCACTATTTGTCTGTATGACAAAGACGAAGGGAGGCATATGATAACTCTCCAAGATCTGAAAGCATAGAAAGAATAAGAATTGCTGATGAGAAAAGCTTGGACATGCTAGGAAACAAGCAAAAAAATAAACTCTGACAAGAAATTTTATCCTGCAATGTTATCGGCAGTCTTATGCAAAACCAGCTCAAAACTTGTCCTTAAAAATCTTTAAATTACCAAACATTATTGTTTACACTGCACTAGTACCTACAGTTCAAGGACCAAGGTTTAGGCATCATACAATAACGAAGACATTTTAGCAGACTTCTGCAGAGGAAAAAATAAAGAACATCAGCTGAGTCCAAAACAGGCTTGGGGAGCTCAGCGGTAGTTGCTGATCTATGTCCTTGGAAAAACAAAGTCAAACACGAGCTAGGTTAAGACACCAAAGATAATCACTCACTACTGGCTGGTTTTGAAGACAAGATAAGGCCTCACATGGACGTCTAATCAAACACAGTGTGGCTCATGTGATTTTCTTTCCCTCATTTTGATCACCTCCATTTTTTTATGGTTTTTGCTGTTTGTGTTTTTCCAGATATTTTTCTCCTCTCTCCAAGGCTGCAACTGCTAATAAAACAATTTAATATTGTGTGAATTGAAGAATAAGAATGTTCCCTCCGTTTCTTAGACTATGGCTCCAGTAACCATGAGCTTTTCACCATACTGCAAGAAGCACAAAAGGACTTAAATTACACAGACAAAACTCTAAAGGACAAAACCAGTTAGATAATAACTGTAGAAACCTGAAAAAATAATGAGTGTTGCAGTAGAAGGTAGACTGGTAGTAATGTTTCATTTTGGAAAAGCACCTATACTCTTAGGCAAAAGTTAAAAGTGTCTGTTTTCCCAAAATAAATAGAAATTAATATCCAGCAGCACTCAGGTAGTTGGAAGTTTGACACAACATACATTGAGTCAAATGGAGCCTGTAAAGGAACATAAGAGAGTATGGAAAATAAAGGCAAAGCAAGAAGCATAAGTCAGCCTGTAAATCTTTCTAGAACTACTAGAAATCAAATTACACACCATATGTCAGTGGGCTAATGTATTCACACCAGCAGAGCTGGGTTAGCACCACCACACATTCTGGTAAGTTTACAACTGGTGTGTGTTTATTTGGACAATACTATTACTATAGAAGATATTAAGGAAGTTCTTCAAGAGGCGGCGTGGTTTCCATAATTTACATGTCTGCTATAAAATTATGTAGCTTTCTTACTTGAAGTTGCCTTTAAAATATCATGGGATTGTTTTATAACTAAACAGATATTATTAATTTAGATTACTAGGCAGAGAGAAAAAAAAAACCAAAACCAAACAAAAACATTTGTAGTTCTTGAGCCAACAACAATGCTTAAAAACTTTTCAAAGTCAATGGTCGAAGCACAGTTACAAGAACTACAAGACAGGAATCTGGGTCAGAGGAAATATTCTAGTAAGGGTGCCAGTTATCTACATTTATAAATACAAAAACTGTTAGTTTTCAAAATAAATTTTCAGATAATCTGTACCTACTCCACCACTCAAACTGAAGTCAGTTATTGCAATTGTCTAAGTCCTGTCTAGAGGAGGACCAAATATCCAGCACAGGACAAAACAGCTGAGGGCACCACGGGTGCTACTGAGGATAACCAGTAATGACATGGGGGCATCCAGGGCCTGACAGGAAACATCCCTCACCCAGAAAACAGAGGTTCCAACCAACTCATGCTTAGCCCACACACAGCTGAACTTACACACCGGTGGTGAGTTGTGGCCACGGGACCAGTGAGCCATTGACCTTCACAATGAATTTCCAAATGTTTTTGAAAAATTACAAAGGAGATCAACATAACCCTCACATTTCCACTTTGAATTTGCTGCTAGCTACACAGTTTAGATTAGAGATAGCACTATCAGGAACCCAAGATACAGAACTCTGAAAGATCAGGGAAGGAATGCACAGGAACCTGTCAAATGGAAGATAACACTGACAAAAAACTAAAATGCTTTGTTAGAAACATTTAACCAACCTACGCATCTTACCAAGTTCTAAATTAGCTACTTCCAACTCAGGTGAGGGATGGACAACTATTGCAGCAAGTACAATAAATATTTTCTGTCACTCTCACTCTACAAAGTCAGCACCAAAACAGAAAGATTTTTTAAGTACGTTTAAATATGGGATAAAAAAAGACAAGACAGATGGCATTGTTTTGTTGTTACACAAGTCAGTGCTATAGTTGCACTGAAAACAACTGGTTGCAGGATGCCTGCAAATACAACCAAACTGAAATGTTTCCAAAGGAGTTGAATGGGAATGACCAGGATCTCAAAACCATTTTCATTTCAGCAGGGAGACTGAAAACATTAAATATTTGTTTTAACATGAATAAGAAGGACAGAGAAGCACAATTAATGATGTAATAAGGACTACCTGAAAGTCATCTCTTCATTTCACAAGAAGAGAGTATCAGGTAGATTCAATATGCTTTCCCCTGCCTCCCCCTGCCTAAAACAAATCACTGAGTAACTCTACAGTTTTTATTCTCCAGCTGACATCTTACAGCAAATTAAAGACCTTTAATACAAACAGTGAGGAGCCTCAGAAGCTCCAGGGTGCCCCAGAAAGAACAGAAGCAGGTCTGGACTTCTTGGTCTTGGAGTCCTGCCAGACCAAAAGACTTTATTAAATGAAAATGCCCAAAGGATCCTAAAGAGAAAATCTCTTTTAGTTTATTTATTTAACTAGTGATATTACTTAACATTTACAGGTTGAGTTTGTGCTAGTAGCTTTTTGTTTTTACAAGTCAGTGTTCCAGCTGACCCAGGTTTCACCGGACTTACACCTACTGTGACAGCTTTACAACCGGTTGTAGCTGCCCCATGCAACACGGCCAAAGCCAAGCTGCTCTTTTGGTAACACTGTCAGGTTTCCAGCTCTCCTTCAACAGGTTTCAAATTCTATTTAGGTCCCTCATCTCTATGGTAACTGCCAACTCCTCGGAGCCTCACAGCACCGTGCTGGAGGAAAGCAATCCCCCATTCCTCACTGGGGAAAATGAGATGAGGGTAAGCTGGATGACTTGCCCAAGGACATGTAGGAACTCTGTGGCAGAGATGAGAAACCAAATGTCCTGAAGACCAAGTCCAGAGCATGATCCAAGTGGTGCCCTCTTCACTCCTACCAGAAAAATCGTGTGCTCCAGGCAGCTCTCAGCATGAGAGTCACTTCCAACCAGACAGTGACTCTCAGTTTACAAAGCAGGAGGTGTGGGACACCTTGTTACATGCTGTCCGTGTTCTACTCCGCTGCAAGGAGTTGGTTAACCCTCTCTGCCAACTGTTCACCACCAGCACAGCCACCAGCATGGGCACCAGCCCTGCCCAGCCATGGCACTGCAACAAGGAGCTTAACACAATTAGGCTTTCACAGGAATCATTCGAATTCTCGGGAAGCAGGAATTTCACGAACTTATAAAGGCTGTTTTAAAAAGTTTTCCAGATTTTATCATTTTTCACACAGTCTGCAATTCTCCTTCCTGGCTTTTGAAAAACAACACACAGCTGTGCTTTGGATCACAGCTGTGACTTCTGGCAGCAGGTAGAGGAGGCCCGATGCTAGGCTGGGGTAGCCAGTGTCACCCTGAGCTGTCTGCCAGCTGTCAGCCAGGAGGGACCAGTCCCCCTCACTGGCATGGCAGGGTGAGGCACTGTGGGCTCCTGCACTGTCACAGCATTTCTGAGCTGTGAAATACCCTCTGCATCTGCTCTCCCGAGTAGAATCACTGGGAAAAAATGGCCACATGTATGAAAGGCAGCGGGGAAGATACAAGACAAAAATCCAATGAATGTTGTGTTTTCCCCCACTCGAAGGCAGTTTTCTTTCTTGTGTTTGCTACTTCAAGTGTTTATTTTGTTGTATTTGGTCCTTTCTGGTGTTATCCAGGCTCCTAACAAATCTCAGCTCTTACTTTCACATCCATCTTTTCCACAGATCCTAAGCATATCCTCTGCCTTTTCCAAAGAGCTCTTTGTGTTTCATGTCACTGCAGAACAGATGGCACAACACTCAGATTTGCTTTAGTAAATGGACAAACGCAATCACTTTGTCCTGCTCTGCTCACAGCTGCTCGGTGAGTTGTACCTCTGCAAGCCAAGGACAGAAAAGCTGTGGCCATCAGCTGGCGGTGGGGCAGGGCCAAGCACTCCCCAGATCCCCTGGAGCCGAACTGGCCCGTGGGTAGCATGAA
The DNA here is from genome assembly GCA_013400235.1 of Oriolus oriolus. Taxonomy (NCBI): domain Eukaryota; kingdom Metazoa; phylum Chordata; class Aves; order Passeriformes; family Corvidae; genus Oriolus; species Oriolus oriolus. The sequence goes on from VXBT01014143.1 coordinate 178,593, forward strand.
TGGGCACAGACATGGCATCTCCCAGCTGGCAGCACAAGGATCAAACACCAATAGGCACCTTCCTCCCAGGTCCTCAAGAATAACAAACCTTGGGAAAGCATTGATGTGCAAGGGGAGGTAGGGAGAACTAGAAGAACAAAAGAACAAGATATGCTGACTCTCCCAGAAGAGCCTGAGGATAAGTACTGTCATTTTTAGCCGTATTTCAACTTCTTAAGAAGCCTCCCATCAGTCAGAATTACAGTTTGCAGAAGGAACCTGTTCCGTCTTGGAAGGCCAGAGGCCACGTAGCCTCATGACAGAAGACTTCGATCACACAGCTTCTGAAGAGAGCACAAACAGTGACAATTAACCCCTGACCTGCCAAGTGCTCTGCAGACACCTGGAGCAAGCCATCCCTGAAAGCTGTGACTGGTGATGGGTGAAAAATTCTTTAAATATCCGGCTGTGGCCAGGTCACATCATTGCTTATAGACAGGGCCCACTCAGTTCCTCAGGTGGGCTCTCAAGTGCCCACAAAGCACAGACACAAATGGTCCACAGTGGCAAGTCTGGGCTGCTCCTCAGTTAGTGGTCCAGATTTCTTATGGGCACAAGTGCCTCAAAAGAAGGAAAATGATGAGTTCACATTTCCAACTGATCACGTCAGCAACCAGAGCTGAGTTTGAAGGAGCCTTTCCTCCTCCTCCTCCTCCACAAACTCACCATCCCATTTCTGCGTGACCACAGGGAAATACTTTGGGCCACTTCAGCTAAGTAAGGAATTTTCAGATACACATTTTTGGTTTCTATTTGGGCTAATACCCATTAGAAACATGATAAATTACCATGGAGAAAGAGATGTCATTTTTTAACCCATAGAGATAATCCCAGAGGAGGAAGAGAGGAAGTATAAGGAAGGTTAATGAGCCCTGAGGTCTTGCTTTGGGGAAGAAACCTGTGTAGAAGGGATTTTTAAAACACCTTTGTGTTCCCAGAGCTCAGACTCCTCCTGGATTTACATTGGACTTGTGATCCTCAAAGCATTAGATTTGGGATGTCTTTGCTTTATCAGCCAATATTAATACAGACAAAACTTTAAATGTATTAACGCATCCTTGGTTATAAACACATCACTGTGTTCATGGGAACCAAATGATTTTAGCATGAACCAACTTTTTCATCCACTCACTAACTCCTACACTCATTCACAAATGTGTTGTATTTGTAACTGGTCACTAAAGGTTGTTGCCCTGAGTTTCACAGTTCTTCGATGTTTTTAATGCTGTAGATAGAGTTCTCACGCATTTTCTGTAAACATAAGCCATGTTTTGCTAACCATGCCGAGATGTTTGCATTCTTTCTCCTAAGGCGGAGAAGCTTGATAGATTTTTCCTTTGACCTATGTGGTTGAGTGGTGGTGATTTCACCCTCCAATCCACGGTGTTTTCTAAGAATGTATAAATAAACGAGTGCGGGTCCTTTCTGGGCCCTTGGCATCCTGATCCTGACACTGGTCTGCGTGTGTTCCTTTCATGTCCAAGTGCAACAAAAGGTAATGACACTTAACAATAGCTCTGACAGAAACAGTCTTTGGGATCTACTTCCTACCTTGGGCAAAGAGGAGGTAGAAATGAGAGCAGAGTAGTAAAGGCCAACATATTTCTACAAGATTTTAAGGGTTTTCTGACAGAGTTTATGCTGATTTTTTTAAAGTTTATTGGAAGAAAAGAAAAAAAGTCATTTTAGTTCAGCCTCAGAGGAACTGAAAACTACTTATCTTTTATTTTACTCTCTCCAAGCCTCTTTATGTATCCCTCAAGAGTGAACGAAAGTTTGCTTTTTTCCATGTCTTGTAGAGATTTTTTTTTTAATTAGCATAATTCTTTAAAATTAATTGCATTTTTAAAATAAGAATAACTTCAGCATTCTTGCAGGCAGCTAGCGAAGTGAAACACATGATTATGCAAACCACAACCACTACTTTGGTGCCAAAAATACAGCTCAGCAGAGAGATGTATAAATACTGGCCAAACCTTGGAAAGTTCGAGTTATAGAAGTAGATAACAGAACTCTCCTTTCAGCAGCTATTCAAATTTCCTTCCTTTTTAACTTCCTCGGAAAGGAATCAATTAAAAACCGACCATTAATACAACTTCTGCACCATCTTTTTTTATTGCTTCTGTCTCACGGGGTAAACTAAATCACACCTTAAAAATTGTCCTTAACATTTCCTTTCAAAAAGTAAAGTCACTCACTACGGCCAAAGCTCTCTGTGCTCAGCTCCTGTGCCTGAGCAGTCCTGGGGCTATAAAAGCAAAACCTCAAAAACTACAAAATTCAGGTAGCAGAAACTGGGCTTTGGAACTGTTCTTCTCCAAGACTTGCACGTGACTCTGCAGCAACCAAGACACTTGGCACACGTGAAAGGTGTAGGCAAGCAGAAGGGTTTCCTATTTTACAAGTGATTCATATGGGAGAAACTGCTGAAAGACCCACTTACTTTCAAATTCCTTTTTGCTCTCAGCCAAGGAAAACTTGGGCATTTGTACATTTCTGATCAGTACTTGCACAGATTTTATAGAAGGCTGAAATTAACACGCAGGTATTCTTAACTACACTTCATTGAAAAAGAGCTGAAATAAAATCAAATATTTGTATGCGTAAAAAAGTAACTTCCTTTTCAAACCTGAACCTAATCTTTCTTCAGTGAAGCACACAGGCTAAGACCAGCCAGGTACCTCACATGTACGTCTAAAACAATAGCCAGGGCCTGATACTGGGAGGCGCCTGTGAATTTTATGGGGAAAAAAAACCATTACATTAGAATGTAAGTACCACAGGCCAACTTTGCAGTGCATATACACCTAGAGATCAGCACAGACCATATGATTGCATCATCTAATGTGACTACAACGTTTTTCAAAAGCATTGGATTCATATGGAAAACGTGTGGATAGAGAAGCCTCTAAAGAAGCTCCCCCATCTGTCACCTTTCCCTCCACTCACTAGTCACACTAAGTCTGCAACTCTTCTCAGCAAGGAAAGGATTAACCATACTCTCCATTCTCCCTGGAAAGGCCTGTCTCAGAATAGTTGTCACTCTTAATATCAGTATCCATGGCTGTAGCAAAGAGCTTGGACACTGTGCTTAAAGAAGCACATCCCTCCATGCAGTGCATACCTGTGGGGATCTGGTCTCATTCTACTGCTCTATAGAAGACAACGGGTGAGTTAATGGGCTGATTTTTTTCCATGTGTTCTCCACTGGTCTGTTCTGCATCTTTTTAGTTAAGCCATACAGGTATGACCTGGGTCCTCCTGAGTGAGCTAATGCTCATTAATAATACACATAGGTTTATTGGAATTTGGTTTTCCTCTTTCCTTTGACCCAAGTATGAGGAACTGCACACTGAAAAAAATATATAAATATTCAGGGGGTTGTCTTTGTGTGCATTTCAAACAGCACATTGCACCTCCCCTACACAACCCTTTTAGGGATGTATAATGTCAAATCTAAACAGGTTATGTTCATCTCATCTATTGTTAACTAAGAATCTTCTGTACAGATTTGAGTATATGTTTACTCTGTGAAAACCTACGCAGTACAATCTACAGCTAAGAGCAATAGTAGACACCTGCAGACCTGGAGAAAAAGAAAGGAAGAATTCTGCAAAGCAAATGAAGAAAAGCTAAATAGATCCTATTATATTGCTCTGACTCTCTAGAAAAGGGAGAGCAAATATTGATCGTGCAGTATTACCATTTGTTTCATCTGAAGCAGCTCAGGAGTAAAGAGGCATTGTGTAAATATACAACCCACAAATTGCTGATGATCAAGCTACAGCCCTGCACACAAGGGTTAGATACAAAAAACAAACCAGGAGTGGGGTAAACATCAGGTAATCAGAAGGAATTACGATCTGCCAATACACAGCAGCTGGAGAGCTTGGGTTTGCCCAAGCCAAGTGCAGAGCTGCTGTTTGCACATGAAATCATAGAACAATCTAGGTCGGAAAAGACCTTTAAGATCATCAAGTCCAACAGTAACATGCGCGATCCAAAGCACAGAGCCCCAGGGGCTGGCTCCATATGGGAGGCACATGTCAGGCTGAGGTAATAAAACCATGCAAGAAATGATGAAAAAGCAACACAGGTTACAACAGATTGCCAGAGTTATCAATTCAAATGCGACAAACGATCCCTGTGGGCAATACTATTTCAAGAAGTGTCTACCTGGCAGGGGAGCAGCTGACTCCAGGAGCGTGGGCTGCCAGCCTGTGCTCTCCTGAAGTTGCACTTTCAGGACTCCTCCAGCAACAGACAGTTGGGGTAAATTACACACATTTCTTCAAGTTCTTACGGGATTTTAAATTGCATTTATAATGACAACTTGATCACCAAGACAGACTAGAAGGAGAGGCAGCAAAGCAGGGTGTTTGACAAGGTCAATTTCACTTCCCAGCCCAGCACAGTGCAATAAAGTACAGCCTGAGCCACTGCAGCCAGCAAACCTGGCACAGGGAATACACAGCACCTTGTCAAATAAGCAGCAGTGTACATGTCTAATGCCTTTAATTTTGTATATTGCAATCTGGTGCATTGATAAACCCCATCACAATGGGCACAAGAAAATTTGGAGCAATTTCTGCACATCAGTGTTACATTAGCTCCCAGTTTAGAAAAAGTATAAAGATACATAGCTTTCATTAGCTGACACGATTTGAGAAAATTATGGGGTAGATAGTTGAAGGGAACTAATTCTTGCTACTGTGCAACTGAATCCGTGTTTTTAAAACAAATATAAATAAAAAATAAGAATAAAAATTTAAAAATAAAAACAACCCACAAACCAATCTACTTGCAGAAAATGTTACACTCTCTGAGCCTGACATGGACTTGTTCTGACCCATTATTAGAAGCAGAATAACACACAAAACATCAGAATTCTTCTTCATTCTTCAAGCTTAGGCCAGAAAAAGTCAACACTAGAGTCTGATAATGCTGCCATGATGGAGATGGGCTTTGTATTGGTTACTCCAAAAATCAGAAGTTCAGTTTCAAAGTATGTAGAAGACAGGAACAAATGTGACAGTCTATATTGAATAATGCAATTGCTTCATCTACCTTAGAGGGAAATAAATTTTTGGCAGAACAGCTAGCTGAAACATGAAACACTGGCAAATATTACAATATTCCCATAAACTTATGAATCAGAATACTCTGGAATCTTAGTCAATTCTTTCAACAAAGCAAAACTTAGCAAATTATGATTATCTAATTTAAAAATGGAAAAATAAATCCTGGAATTTCTATGTCCAGTGTAATACATGAGCTTCTAAACATCAACTGCTCACAACAAATCTCTTGTAAATGAGCTACAAAGTAAGAATTGCTGACAAAAATTATTTTGTGTATAATTTTAATTAACAACTAAATTCAAGTAAGTCATGCTTTATTCCCAGGCAATTCAAAATAGAAAGAGGTGACATTCATAAAATAAATTGCTCTTTATGAATTATTCACCCAGTTCTAATATCTTTTTCAGACTTTCCAATCTGTTCACTAAACCCTACTGTGAAAAGCTCAATACCATATTCATTAAAATAAACTTAACTGAACCCTGAAGGAAAGCACACATGGATTGGTCATTACAACCAACTGTTCTGCATCTGAAATTCCTGTTTTACACAAATGCAGAATGTGTTCTCTTACCTGCAGTTTCAAAGACACATCGACACCTGGATTACAAGTGCTATCCTTAAAAAAAACCTAAAGATAACTGGGAATGACCTACTGACCTACTTCCTAGACAATCACTGGCAGATTTAGAAGATGTTGCCTCTCACTTGACAGTGGTTGGATGCCATAAAACTCAGGATGAAGCCCCGACCACAGACCTTTTCCCTTGCCATGTGAAAGAACATGCTTAACGTGAGTCACAGGCTAAGAGAGTAAACTTTCCACATCCCGACCTTCCCCTTGCACTAAATCATCATTTGGGTCTGTCCAAGAGCAGGAGAGGGGTACAGGCTCCTGAAACAGCAGCTCTCTTGGTCCACACTGCCAGGATGCAATCACAGACCCTTTAGTGACTCATGAACTTAAATCCTACAACAGGGGCCAGCAAACTAAAAATGCACTCATTGACCTTTGCTTGGGGAACGCAGTGTAGTGGTGAATGAAGAGGAACTGGAGCTGCTGCTGTCTGCATTACTCACCATGGAGAGTTCACTTCTGCCCTATTAGTAAATACAAAAATATGCAGTTTTATCATCAGCCAAACAGCCAGGCTGTGGTCCACAGAGGATAATCTGGCAGTCATTGCTGCAAGGTTTCTCCACTTGGTTTGCTATTACGTTAAATAAGATGTCTCAGATCTTTCTCATAACAGTCATCTGGTGTGTTACCTCTCATGTATATTAGGAGGGCTGTTTTCCCAAAACCTGATGTATCATTGTAACCAGCATATGTCAGGGAATTGCAAATCAGCACATTACAGAGCATTGCTGTAGTCCCAGCCCTGAGAACAAAATGCAGCACCGCACCAGAGGACAGGACCATGCGTCTACAGAGAGGCCTCTGCTCTGCTGCGAAGCTGAGCACATGCTGCTCTGGGCACACCAGGATCCCAAATGCCAGGCAGCACTGAAGGAAGGAGATTCACAATGCAAATCTGACATTTACATTCTTTCCCAGAATCTTAGCCATATTTTCAATGGTTTGTCGGCAGCTCAAGTAAATATGGAAGCATGCAAAAGCAGGAAAAGAAACACAAGTCTGCATTACAGGACAATAAACAAGAGGGGCCAGGACAGGTAGTGATGCACCTCAGAGCAACTTCTGTCCCTGCAGGTTACCGTGACAGAGGGGAAGCCTGTGCTCACTGAGGAGGGACTTGCGGCATCGCTGTGCTTGGTGCTGCTATGCACAGGGGATGGAGAAACAAAGGACAGCAGAGCCAGGGTGTCTCTTTGAAAGGCTATAAAGGGTGTCCCCAGTCCCTTCCTGAGAAAAATGCCAGCATTAAATAAACTAACTCTGTTCTCAGATTCTCTGTTCTCATTTTCAGTGTCTGAGTTCTCTACAAATCCCAATGAAGTTGCTGCTTCTCATTTTTGAAGGAAAATCTAAATCTTACATAGATATTTCTGAGCAAATTTAGGGCTTGGGAGGGTGAGGGAAAGTGTTCTTTTCAGAGAGAAAATGGACTAAAGACTTCCAACTAATCCTAATGCATTAAAGCTGTGCTCCCTCTGCTGCATCACCACCCTGACCCTATACAGCCACAGCCTCCTGTTTGCATCCAAGAAACATGACTAATGTGCAGGAGGAGTAATCTGATGATTCAAAATGCTGAACAGTGACCTCTCATATCAGCTTTGTACCAGTCTAAAACCCCAGAAAACATTTTCCTTGGAGTGTCAGATGACCTCCAGATGAAAAACACTTAAGATAAAACCTCTGTTTGCTGTGAGCAGGACAGAAGATGGAATGGGATGATCCACAACTCAAAACACCAAAGGGAAGAAAGAAAAGGGAAAGATATGGCAAAGGCAGAATGGGAGAGAAAGCAGAACCTGCAGTAAAGGGCATAAAGGCTCAACAGAAAAGGATGAAGTTGTGAGGAGGAGAACAGGGTTTCAACTGAAATGTTGTAAGTGGTTTGTTATGCAGCTGCCACCAGTGAATTTTTAGAAACGAGAAATTTATATCACAGGAAATATAAGGTGATGAAAACTGATCATGCCAAGAACATAATTCAGAGTTCCTTTCTCACCACATATATACCTGGATTTCTTATTATTCTTATGTCTTTAAAGGAGAGAGAACCAAGCCCATCTCACTGTTCTCAGAGATCACTGCCTGGCACTGCAATACAACACGTCCATCAAGAATGACCCACAGCAAGGGAACACTCATGTGCAGTTCAACAGCTGCACATTGTTTTAAAGATGAACAGAAACAGACAAAATACGTTTTGTGCTATTTTAATGTCTACATATTTAAACATACCTAGTGGGTAAAGGAAATCAAAATCCAAAGTGCTAGCAGACTGCCAGAACCAAAAAAAAACAACCCCATGGTGTTGCTGTTGGCTCCAAATAAAATGGTTTGTCCACCTTCTTCCAAGAACTTTAAAAGATAGTGATAGAAAGCAAGAGGGGAGAAAAACATAGATCTAAAGTAAGAAAATTACCATGTAAATGGAAACCACGTACTGGGTCCCATATGTGTATCACATATTTCTGAAAGCTCATGGTGTGTATCAGCCCTGTAACTCACAACTTCGGGTCAGTACTCTCCACTGTCACTGTTCTCTCTCTAGCACATAGCTGCTCTGGGCATTAACACATTCTGTGGCTTGTTTGTTTGTGTAGAGATAAAGGGAAAGACCATCTCTAAGTAACAGTCAACTTACATCATTAATGCAAAATGAGTTTCCATGGGGAGCTGCACAGATCAGAGATGAAGTTCTGATCTCCTCTCTGGCACTGAGTTTTGCACTACCTGAAGGAGCAGGTGGGGAAGGCTTTGAACCCAGAGGAGCCTCTCACTTGTGATCAAGGAGGAGAGAGGTGAGGAGTTGAGGTGACCCCATTCACAGCCATCAGCCACATCAGCATTTCTTGTAAACCAGATTATTTAGAAAGAGGATACTCCACTGCACCATGTAGGTGTTGCTGCAACTGATATAGAAACAAGGCTGTGGGCACTAGCCAGGAAAACAGATCTCAAAATATATGAAAGGGGAAAATTTGAATGATGAGATCTGCATTTGAGACATGTTTAAGGTGCTTGAGGCAGTTTGGAAAGAAATCCTAGCTTTACAGGCTTCCTACTAGATGAAGAAGCACCACGATCCAAAGCTAGAAGGATGAGCAGAATAAGCAGAAGAAAATGAATCAACTAGTTCCACAAAGTTGATGCACATAAATTAAAGCTCACTAAGTGCTGGGAGTTATGCTCCTCTGAAAGAGGAATTTGTTTGTCATAAATTAATCCTACCCAGATGAACATTCAGCAACTACACTCACTTCACTGCCAGACAAGACCATTGTAGCAGAGGCTTGGGATGCTCTAGCTATGTCCCATCAACTTCACAATTTTAGGGAGTTTTGACCAAATTTTTGTGTTTTTCAGAGAAACCATCCTCAAGTATTGTTAAAGAAATCTTAAGGCCACTACACCAAGTAAATAAATCTTCCTATTTCAGGGAAAAAAAAGCAACCACTCACAGCTTCAGAGTGGGATGACTTTACACCTGCTATTAATCTTCATGTACCTGTGGCTCGGACCTTTGGCTCTGGCCATTTTCAAGGCAGAAAAACCTGATTAATGTGTTTTTCTGGTAAGTGATATGATAAAACACTTATTCTTGACAGGCAGAAGCAACACAATCGCATTTACATCCGGTGCAACCCAATTCCCCCTGCCCTCCTCGGAAGTGCAATACAGTCACGGCTCCTGCTCCACAGCTGTGTTTCCTCAAGGAAGAAGAGAAGGATCAAGAATGCAAACACAGAGAATTCCTGTTGGTAGAGAGGCAACAAAAACAGGATTGTACAGTTTGTGAATTCAGACTGATAATCTACCACTTTTCCTCTCATTGCACGACCAAAATTAAATTAACCTGGAACAAGTTATAAATTGGCCTTTATAAAAACAGGATTTGTTGTCTTTAAATGCACGGAGCTCTGCCATCCCTCAGTGCATGAATTCTGCAGCCTTTGCACTTTAAGGGACATTAATTCAAATGAATACAGTAGCAGACCACTGCCATATATTACACTCTGTTTTTACAGATGTACATCGTTTTCCAATTGAAAGATAAAATAATGCAAACCTTGGCAGGGGAATTAGGCATGCAGGCAGAGTCAATGTACAGGTATGAAATACAAAACAGGACTGGCATGCTGACAGGACATCGCCATTCTCTAGGGAAATCTAACATTTAAAAAGGGTAAAGCGTGCAGCTTAAGAACATCTGAATGGCCAAACACAGCTTCCGGTTTACATAAATTAAAAGAAGATTAGTATTTTCCAAACTTTGAGTTCAGCAAGTGACATGTAGATTCCATGTGACTCACAAATCCGTTGCATATGGCCCAAGCACACATGGGATTTTCCATCCTGAGTCAACACTCGAGTCCAGCATTTTCCTGTAATGGTGATTTCTGGGAATGGAGATAGAAACTCTAAGATCTTTTTCTCAGTCCATCCTTCTAAAGATATGTCATAACTTCATTTTGGAGGAGCAAGCCTGGTAAAAAGGCAGACCAGATGGACATACATGGCTATTGTGAGGCATCTTAAGAATCACTTAGTATGTCCTCAGTCTAAGGCTAATGTCCTGGTATTTCTCCTGCAGAATGGTGAGTGATCTTCCCACTTCATTCCCAACACAAGAGTTAGAATAAAAGTCCTCTACAGATGTCAAATAGTCTACATGGTGACCACAAGATGGTAAGAAAGATGGAAAGCAAATTGTTACCATATTGGGAACTGCATCTGTCTTCCTCAAGGAAAATATTCAAATCCACCTCCACTGCATTTTCAAGCCTCATACATGCCACAAAAAACAAATAAGATCTGAAAAGCCTTATAGCTTTGTTTTCCACTGAGGCCAAGTGCTATCTACTACAAAGAGGGACTGATGATTGCCCCACTGCCAGGGTGGGAAAGGCACACTCCCAGCAAGGATGGGCATCACACTCGCTCCACACTAATTGGAAGAATCGTCTGCTGCCTGTTTCAGCTGGCCTTGCAACCTCTTCACACACAGTCCAGACACTCCTCGTGGGAAAGCTGGCTAAAGCCCCAGAGAACTACAAAATGATGAATTTTGCTTGGATGAGAGATTGCCAGAGTTAATTATGAACCATTATTTAAACGTATTGGTGAGGAAGACATAACAATTCTCAATACTCAGACTTATTATGAGGCCTGCCAAATTCCTGCCTCTGGGTTCAACGCTGCACGTAGACGAAGACATTTCTTCAGAAATTGGCATTGATGGAATTTTGTGAATACGCAAAACATCCCATTAGCAAGGGGTCTCTGAACACCCATTAGTCAGAGCAGCAATAAAAGCATGGGATGGAGCAGCCTACGTGGTCACTTCTTGCCCTGTCCCAATGACATGGATTGTGAGAAACGCATTTTCAGCCACTGAAAGACCCAAGAATGTTGATAGCTTGGGAATAGGCTGAAATTTTGCCCTCTCAGTGGAGAGACCAGGGAAATGAATTTTCACATTGCCAAGAAATTAAATCCAATTTAATTTCCTATCTTGGGCTTTTTTGTATCTTCTCAACTTCTTGCAAATCAGTCATTATGCCAAGAAAACATCTTAAAAATATCACAATGAACACAAACCCCATACTGCTAAAGCAAATGGTGAATTAGAAAAAGAAAACAGTTTCTCCAGTGTCTGAAAATCTTTGATGCCAACTAACAGAAGATGGGAGAAGTACCATAACAAGAAACTGAGAATTTAATACATGGAGAGCGGTGGGATATTTGGACAATAAAATTTAGGAAAGCTATGAGAACTGCATTAACAGCAAAGCTCCAAGCCACTCCTAACTAATGAGATGTGCTGATGGGATTGTGGATAAATATTGGGGGGGAGGTGGTTTCATAACATATGATGCATAAGACCAAATGTCTGTCCTCACTGGGCCAAGACAGACACAGAGTTTTTCTGTCTAAATAGAGGATGATAGAGAAAGATATGAGAGCAGAGTTTGCAAGCCTACTGATTGCCTGTGAAGCCCCGAGGTTCCCCAGTCGCAATAAGAACAAATATTCTCAGTACCTCAAGACTCCCAAATAAAAGGCCAATATCCTGTTTCCAAAGGTGCCCTGTAACTGCTTCCTAAGAAACTATGGAAGACTAAGGCAAGCAAGCAGTGATGTTTTCCAGAATATACCTCCTACTTCCAGCAAAGTGCTAGTCCGGGATTTCCTGCAGCAGTGCTGGTGAATGGATACTTCCCAGCCCTTAATCAGTTTTCCTTCTGTGAATCTCTGATGACTTTTTGAACTCTTGCAGCACTTTATCATCCACAGTATCACTCAGCAAGTAGTTCCATAGCTTTATTGTTCTGAGCTGGCTTCCTTGTGCTTGTCTGAAACCGCTTTCTCTAAGTTTTACTTGATGTCTCTTAGTTGTCCCATTGGAAGAGGCATGGGACCTTCTCCTGATCACTCATGATTTTATAGATCTTGATATCTCAGTATTGCTTTCCATCTCCCCTCCCCTGGAACTGTTCTGTCATTTGCAAGACTCTTTAGAATGCCCTTGGAGAGAGGTTCATTGCAGTCCCCATTCCACCCTCAGGGCCCAAGAACAGTTCCATTTCATTCCTACACTGCCACACAAACAGTCTGGTCTTCTAGAGACTCAGATGAGGAAGTTTTGGGGAAATGCTACATACTGCCACTGCAATTCACTGGCTGTTCTTCCCTACATCCTCAGTTCTGTAATAATAAACATTCCATAGCTTTGTTTTATATTATTTTGGTATTACACATCATACCTCCTGCAAACTTGCCACAGAGATCCCATCTGAATGTTTAGTCTCAATTCAAGGTTAAGCTCCAATCTGAATATAAGATTTGCAAGTTATAATTCAAGGTGACAGAACACTATTGTTGATGAAAAGCGACAGACAGCAAAATTAGTGGTTTATCTCTACACAACCACAGCTTCTACTATCCCAGTGAAGTCTGTTTTCTACCACTGTAAAGTTCAAGCAATTCATGTTCAGAGGAAAGAACTCATTTTGCAATTTTATCACTGTTGTTATGATACCAGCAGGGGTTTCTTTTAAAGCCTGCTCTGGCAGGAGCGTAACTCGCTGCAATTCTCTTCCTGCATTTAAAACAAAACAGCTCGAGCTGTTGTGGTTGCAAAGAAACATTTGAACTCTAACGCAATCTTAAAAGCTCAGGGGAGGCCGCAGATATAAACCCAAACATGATGAGAAATTAAACAACAAATCTGAGGATTTTTCACCAAATCTCATTTTCTGAGCAATTGGATTTAGTGCATGAACCTCCCTGTATACTCTATGGATTATTCATCTGTTTCCTTACGTCATGCCTACAAGCTCATGCAAGTTTAAAACAAGTTCCTTGGGTATTCATTTCACCATGAAGTTCAGCTCAGGCTTATCACTCTTTTTGGGATGAGGGAGGCTGCAGTTACAGGGTTTTTTGGAGGGGTTGTAGCCTCTGCTTCAAACTCTTGGTGTCTCAGCAGTACTATGACCAATATTCAATTCAGTTAAAGCGACTGCATGTGGTCTACACAAGCTGCAATCACACCTTTGATCCAAGGGCTATAGACCTAAATTGAGTTCAGAAGGACTCCAGGTTGGATTTATCAGCTCAGAGCTTCACTCTGCTGCTTTCCACAGTTCAGAGTACAACTGAAACATCTTTTTCATTCTGCACATCACACTAAGTTACAAAATAATACTCACATACTCATTCATGTTGCAGTTTGTATCCAACTTCCATGTATTTATGTCTGTTTATATGAAACCATTGCGTATTTTAAGTCTTTACATAAGATGAGAACCTAAAAATGGTAAAAGCTGCTCCAGGAAATTGGTATTCACTTACAGTTTGTTTACACTTGATTCAGAACTTCTTTCCAAAAGCTTCTCTGAATTATTATTAGCAGCTTTTATACAACACTGAAAACGCACAGATCATTTTACACACAATATGAAGAACCTTCTCTGTCCTGAAAACTTAATCATGGACTGAGTTAAATTGGAGTCAGATTTCACAATCATCTTCTCAGTTCAAGAATATAAATGGCAATGTTTTAAAGTATAAATATAAATGGCAATTGTCCTTGCCATGGCAGGGGGTTGGAACTAGATGATCTTTAAGGTCCTTTCCAACCCAAACCATTCTATGATTCATTCCCTGAATGTGCCCTCCTTTGAACAAAATGGCTTAGAAGTCAGCTAAATACATGTTTGGCTGAAACAAGCAGGCATTTATCTGACAATCTTGGCATGTACAAAACTTATTTACAGCAAATGAAAAAAATGGGGAGTTTGAAGATAGAAAGCTTCAAACATTGAACGTTGTAAAACTGTTCTACAATTGTTCTGGGCACAATCAGTGGAGGCTCACCAGCTACATTTTGTGCCCAGCTCTGGGACCTGATCCTACCCATCCGCCTTAATTTTTTTGTGGCCTTGGCCGACTCTGAGCCTGTCCATACTTCCACGAGCACTGACGTGCTCCCGTCGGCCCTACATTCAAGCCTCTGGTGTCCAACCATGTCTGAACACATCCCCAAACACTACTGGGAAATCCCCTCAGAAGTTTCCATGTAGCTCTCCAAGAAAATATTCCAGCTGTGAGATGGCAAATTATTTACTTTCTATTTCTCCTTTTTATTTTTTAATACAGACCACGTTACATTGCTCCCACATCGCTTATTTTAGTTGTCTCTCTTTTGCAGCTACACTGAATTGGCAGAAGACAACTCTGCCTGGCTCCCAGTCTCACACCAGGCTTTTACATTCCATATGTTCCACTAAAAACAAAGGTGCTTTTCTTCCCCCTCACTTTAAAAGTTGTGTGGTTGAACACACATCAGTGCCCTCTCAATGACCAGGCAGCTCAGACTCCAGAAATCCATGAGGAAACCATGGGCTACAACCATCTCTCTCCATCCATTCCCAGAGCCCAGAGTTCACATGGAAGTGCTTCCCTGGGATGCCAAGGGGAGATTGGTATTTGGAAAGGCAAGTCTACGCTACAATTTTACGACTATTAAGCTTGTCTGGTCCTTCTGAAGGAGAACGTCATATTTATGGGGTTACTGGGTAGGAGAGGATAAGGACAGGAATATTGCTTCCTGAAGACCTTCTGATGGGCCCTTCTGATGGTACAAGAGGAAGAGTTCTCCCATCCATCTTCCAGAAATGTCAGCACTTGACACTCTTACAAGTTCCTGCTTTGGTTTAAGTCTCACCATCTCATCACCTGGAAGCTCTTGGTAGCTGTACAAGCTGCAGCCCAAGCTGTCCAGGCCTCTGAGTGGGCAGCTATGGCTTGTGATCCCTGACAGTTTCTAGTCACTTCCATGAAAGTCTGAAAGTAAAAGAAAGAAATAAAAAAGCCCCAAACCCCCATACACTCATGCCTTAAGAACCAGCCAGAATCCTGCGACAAGCAGTACCCCATTTATCTGGAGAATGTGACAACCGCTCCTGACATGTAAAGCCAGACCTTCTAATCTAGCCAATTTGTAAAACTACAGGAATTCATTCCAGTGCTGCACAGCAGGCACGCTCCAGCAGAAAATCAATTCCAACAAGCAAAGGACTGTGGAAAGCACAGAATACTTATTTTAGTATTTGGTGAAGGCTGAGGTGGTTATTAGTTTTTGTTTCATCATTATTATCAATATATTTTCCAATGCATACATCTAATAATGATGATACAGAAATTATCTTCCTGCTTAAGGTTTGGTGGGTTTAGTGCTATTGTGACCCTCTTCAAAACATATCACAGATCCCAATGGATGATGGACTGCAGAGAGAAAAAGACATTTCCAGTGCATTCACAAAACCACACAATCCTAGACACAGAGCCTAACTGTGTGGTCTTTTATGGGGTATATCCAAGCATGAAGCCATTCCACTCTCCCACTATTAAGTCAGGTTTTGCTGGTTAACACACCATTATTTCTCAAAATTTTACAAGGAAATCTTAGGCTTAAAACAGGACAGATCAGAATCACAGATCCCCAAACTCCAGGTCTTGAAGGCAACCAAAACCCTGTCAGACTGGATTCTCACCTCGAGCTCACAATGGGAACTGAAGCACTTATTCTAAAGCAGATGGGTTTCTCTACCTCATTAAATATTTAAACCACATACTGTGGTGGGATGTTTTGTGCATTGTCCATCCACAGCAAACAAATGAGAACTCAGGGAAAAATCATGACACATCCTAAATATTTGCTGGCAGGCTGAGAAGTGCCACTATCCACTGATGGGCTCTTAAAAAAGCGCAGCTCTGGGACATTTGAACGATCACTGTGTCAGGGAAAAACTCCCACTGGAAGGACTCTGCCTGCAGGGTCAAGCATGGAGCCATGGTGGGAGCAGACCCTGGAGATCACACTGAAGGAACTTCTACAGCCCTTAATGATTATTCAAATTGCAGCAGCACTTTGAGGAACTGAGTATCAACCAGAGTGCTTGCTCCTCCAGTTCCCAGCGGGACCAGGATATCTGGAATAGAAGGAATCTAATAGACTCCCAGACCTAAAATCAGTTACTGAAATTTTTGAAATCTATTGCCTTTTTAATTGTAAGCAACTGTAAATTTACTCTCCTGGTTTCATCCAAAGCCCCACAAGATCAAGTTTCAGTTCCTGTCTTTAAACTTATACATTCACTATCATACAGTGGGCTTTTAAAAAACATTAAATAAAGAAGAAGTCACAACTTGTAAATAACAATTTAGTACAACCAAAAAAGTATGCTCAGCATCAAGAAACAAAAAGAGAAAGCGAATAACTAAAAAAAATATTTTTTATTATTTTTTTACATTATTCTGTACTTGGGGGTGGAACAGCAGGATTGAGCTAGAATGCTTTAAATTGTCTTTACTGTGACACATCCCCAGGAGGATTTAAACCCAGCAAATGAGAGCAGAAGTCTTGGTATTCAGCCCAGGAGCTGTCTGGATCAAAGGTTATAGAAGAAATCATAAAGCCACATAAGCATTTGTACTTTGACATGTAGGACTTCTCCTAGAGCAGGTTCTGCCCAAATTCTCTGCAAAATAACTGCTAGCAGTAATGATATCTATAAACTGTGCTCACAAGGCAGATTTTTGAGTTCTTCAAAGGGATTATGGAATTTCACGCTTGCCAGAAATGTAGATAAATCTTAATATTCCCCTTTGTTTTGCAACCAAATAATGACTGTTTAAGAATAGTTCTTACTCCTTTATGCTCTGCTTGAGTAATGAAATATTTTATGCACATGAAATTTGTCCCTGTCTGTGACCCCTGCTACCCCACGTAAAGTGCATGTTTTAATAGAATATTTAATTATAAGCCAGTAATTCCAGCATACCACAATGAGCTTATTTCACAATACCCCTTTGCGCTGCAATTTCCATCGGTTGTTTTTCACGCATGCTTGGTGACAAGGCTACAGCTCCAAGGACTCCATCAAACACACCTGCCAAGTCACAACAACTGCAAGCAGTGAGAACAACAGTAAGCATCCTGTTTATAGCACTAAGTGTATATGTTTAATGGAGCCTAAATGGCAAAGCTTCATGTCTCCCACATCCTTCCCCATAAAGTCAGGTAAGTGTTAGAAGTAGTTTGCTTGTCTGGAAGGGAAACGTATTTTTCTGCAGCTGCTTATCTTGAATTCAAGCTTTCAACCTTAAGGGGTAAATAATGTGAGGATTTAAAAATAAATCTCAATGAAACACATGGAAGATTTACTAAAGACAATTTGAAAATGTGAAAGGGAAAAAACATTCTGACAGAAAATTATTTAGGTCACTGGGATAATTCATTGTTATGTGCCCTAGAATTTATAATGCCACTTGCTCACTATAGTATTTATATGTATGCATTAACAGTTACACTACACATCATGACTCTGACACATGCACTTCACAAACACTTCTATATCAATAAACAGCTTCATATTGAGAACACATTTTTTCCTGTGTTTTTAAGGGCCCATAATCTTGACTCCTTTTCCCCACATCATTTCTAGTACTGATGAATGAAACCACAACAGTTTCAAACCACTCTGTAAAATTAGCTGCAAAATCTTTCCACAAAGAAAAGCGCAGACACCCTGCAGAGTTTTTAATTCTCATATCTCTCTACCTATTGACTACACCAAACATTTTCATTCCTCAGTACCACTTCCATCTTATTCAAAGGTATTTTAAGATCTGAACTGAAAATCCTACCCTCTGCTTCTCAGTTCCACTGCCGATCAGCTCCACACACCTCTAGCAGAAAGAGAATTGTGTTCCATATTTTTTTCTATTAACATCCTTGGAATTTTGGAGTGCTTTACACTTTCTAAAATCAGATCCAATGTCAACATTCATACCTTTGGAGACTAAGGAAACTCCTCTGGCCTGATCTATGCTACTCAAGTGTTGTGCTGAGAGGTTAGCAATCTAATTGAAGCCACAAATTAGGGTGAGAGCCCTTCAGGAACTCTAATAATAATTTGGCTTGCTGTTAAAAGACCATTTGCATGCTGGTAAACTAGCTGCAAAAAAGAAGTTGATCAAAAAAATTACTTACTAAATGCTTTGCAAAAATTTATTACCATTTTCAGCTGTTTTCCAAAGCTCTAGTAATGAACAAAAGATTCTCATCTCCTCTTTCTTTTGCACTTAAACTTGCTAATTATCCCCAGCCCATGAGGCAGCCTCCTAACTAAGAAATACACTCTTGGCTGGAAAGGCCACCAGCCAGTAACTATTACTGCATGTTCACTTTCATTATCTAGAACTTTCCATGATGTTTGTCAACTATTCCTTTGCCTTTGGATATTTATTCTTTGCTATTTTGCTAACAATGAGCTACATATAGGGAAACTTCTCTTTCTCTTAGACTCCTGCAATGCATAGAGGCTGCAAAATCAACACAGCACTGGGAGCAGCATGATTCGGTTTCTGTAGTTTCTGAATTAGCAGGAAGCTCATAATGACTTGTAGCTACACGTCTATGAGACAGAGCTCTATCCTCCAGCTCAGCCAGCTTCCTAAACAGACACTAGATCATAAAATGGGGACTTAGGCTTTTTGTATTCATGTAATGATTTCACTGACCACAGCAGAGTTAGTGCCCGTTTCCATCAGTGCACCACAGGGAGCTGTACCTTCCAATATCTGCATCGTAAAAACACTGAAGACCGTTTTCAGAATGAAATTGTTTCATATATGTATCACAAAATGAATTTCAGTTGAATTATTCCATTTGCTTCAGAAATCTACAGTAAGAAGAATTATTGGCATTGTCCCACGCTATTTGTAATCTTCACGGTCATAACACACAGCAATCATAGAAACTGGCAGAACTGCTATGGAGACTTCTACACTTGGTGAATATTCTGTTTAGAGGGCAGCGTAGTGTAACTGCAAGACAAAACCCTGGCTTTGTGCTAGCCCTGCCACTGACCCATCTGTGTAATTGCCACAGATTGCTGGTTTGTGAAATGGAGATGAGAAAGCGACAACCTCGCACGCGTGCGGCACCCGCGCCAGAGGCAGAAGGCACGCGGCAGCTCAGGAGGTTTCTTCCACTCCATGCTCTTAAAAATCCTTAATTCACATAAAATTCTTTGAGTTCCTTAAATAATTGAGGCTCTTTTCATAGGGCACATTGCATCAATTCCCTATGGGGTGTAAAGGGGAAGGAAATAATTTTTGGAAATACTAAGAATATAATCTGACCAATGTTCTTGCTATTTTAACTTTATCCAGATTTACCCTGTTCAAAGCAGACCAATAAAAGATGTATTCTATTGCAGTGGAAAAGTGAAGGCATACAAAATGAACTGTAACTTAAGTTCTAAAAACAAATCAAACCCCAAATCCAAGACAAATCTATCTATATCTGCAGCCTATCGTTAGTCCAAGCACCACTTCCAACACATTCACAAGCCCTTCCCAAAATCAGTAGCTTCCAGTGAAGTTCCATTGCAGTAAGTTGAGCTACACAGAGAAGTTACAAATTAGAGAAAGTGGTAAATACTATCCTTCAGATGCTCTCCTATAAAAGCCAGGGTCATCTTCAGCTTTGGTCGATCCAGTTCCAGAAGCTGTTGCAGCTCACAAGGAAACTTCCATTGCACAGAGCAATGTCTAGCTGGAGGATGACACCAAACACGAGAGTACATTCTGTGCAGGGCAAGTAATCCGGACAGAGTGGATGTCAGCATTGGGATATGTGATCTGGCCATGAGAGCAGTTATTTCAAAATTCAGGAGTAAAGGAAAACATCTTGAGATTAAAGTCTTGGCAGGTACAATAAAATAGATAAATAAAATAGGTTGTGAAATCTCAGTTCATGATTCTTACTAATAGATAAAGTTCTTATGACTAGATTGCAAGTAAGCATTTAAAAAAGCATGTCTTTGGGGGAAAGGGGGGTTATGGTTTTATTTTGGAGGAAGATCAAAGGAGGAGGACTGGGATGAGAAACTGCCTGCAAATCTCAGTACAACAGGAAAGAAAGAAAGAAAGAAAGATGAAAAACCCCACACGAAGCCAAGAAACAAATGGATTAACTGGAGAGAAAAGAATCCCTCCCTCTTTCATCATCCTCTCCTACGTTTCAGGCAGAATTTCTCCTAAATTGTAGGCTGGGAGCAGTGAAAGAGGAGATGGGGCATTCATAATCACGATGGAAGCAAGGGAATATATCAAAACAGCTCTAGGCACAAATGCATCAGCTAGGACAGCAAGCCCACTGCCTAAGCCTGCTACCACAACTCCCTGCCCTGGCCATAAATTAGTCTTAACGTAGCAGGAAGCATCATCATCATCATGGAAGAGGTCAACCTTGCCTCTGGAAGCCAAACAGCAAAATATGTGAAGAGAAGAGAGAAGATGAAATTCCAGCACCACTCTCCAGCAATGCTCTGCTGCCGGAGCCTCCGTACAGGTCTCAGAGCTGGGACTCTCCAGCTTCTTCTGCTCCTGGCATAGATGCTCCACGTGGCCCCCAGCAATGGGAGGGACAAAGGGATTTGGCAGTGCCTCACAGGGGTCTTTTTAATATTGTTTATTTAAAGCCTGTCTGAAATCTCCTTTCAAACTATGGCAGAGCAAGGGAAGTGTAATTAAAAATAAAAGGAAGTTTTCCTCTGTTTCATCAAATTCAAAGGAGAAGCTAAAGGAGTGTGTGAGTCCTGAGGGACCTGTGCTCCCCACCATGGCACTCAGCTATTGTCATAAGATGGATCTGTATTTTTTCAAACAGTTTTGCTTAACAGAACAGGCTAAGATGCATCATCTCATTTTCGTAAGTGGCCTCAGGGGACAGAGTGAAAACACCCATCCTGAACAAGTAAAAGTATTTAAATATAAAAGTAAGATGGGAAAAAGAGGTAGAGCAGAACACAGAACATTCTGTCCAGCTACAGAGACTAATGAACGATGACCCAGGTTCATTTACCATCAGCTAACTGAACTTCCTTAGTGTAAGCAGGGCTTGGGATAAATTGGGACATTTATTTCAGCTGACAGGACCAGAGTAAACAAGTAGATGCTTTTTAATTTCTTGTTTTACTTAGGGGACCATAAAAAGTCCATGGCAAAGAGACCACATAGAAGATTTAGATTAGCACAAGAAATTTAGCATTGTCATCTGGGCAAAGGTTTGCCTTAAGAAATGAAAAGAAGCTTTTTAAGTTCAGAATGTCTCATCCTTAAAGAAAAGGACAACAACTTTTACTCTTGTACACATCACTGCTCTCTTCTCTGCCAGCATGCTGGTGTCCTGAGCACCCCTCTTTCCCCTCTTCACAAAAGTACCAGTGGTTTAAAATCCTCCTGCATCTTGTGAGGAAAACAAAACAAAACAAAACAAACACCATCACCACTAGTTAAACTAAAACTGGAACACTGAGCTGTGTGTGTAAGTTTGGCTCTTCAAATCCCTATCTGAGCACTTAAAAATGACCTAATTTTAAACACTCGACTTCCTTTCATTCCATTGAAATTGTGGAGCTGGATTAGCCATAATATCGACCACAGCTGCCTGTATCATCGGCCCAAGGAAACTACAGCCCCAATGTTACACCTGAAGCAGCACTTCTAATTCAAAGACAATTAAAGAAGGGGTTAAGAACACCTTAGGTACTTTATCCCTGAGTAAAATATCACCACCCTATCTCACACAGAAAGGATACACCAAGCAAAACCAGTATCTGCTAAGTAGGAACATACAGAAGAGTCTATCCCATCATCATTTAAGAAAATTAAGCAATGCTGTGACACGTATGTAATGTAACCAAGACTTTACACACAGCATCAAGTTGTGATATCTATAGGAAGTGTTTCCTTTATTGACAATAATGCCTTGGCTCTCACGAGTTATATCAGTTTCTCATCAAATTTTATCTCACTTTTTATTGCTGTTGTTTAAGCCTTTAGGAATCAAAGTTTTTCCAAAACCTTTCCCCAATACAGAAAAAAGCCAGAAGCCTTAGGAGTCTGCTGTATACTCTACTTTCCTTGCAGCTATCTCTGTTGAAGACTTTTTTAATTACAAAATGGCTTTTGGAAGGCACAGGAGTGGTTCAGCAAATTGCTGCCTAGAGCACAGCATAAAACCCAATGCCAACAAGGGGGCACATTCAGAATTTCAGTCTTGAAGGTCAGAAATACCAACTGTAATGAAAGACGGTTCGATTTCAAAGCGCTAAATGACAGCTGTGGTCCAGAGATTTTTTTTGTCAGATGTGCAGGAAAGCAGAATCCTAAAGAGGAGAAATTGGTGCATGCACATCTGGTAGAACAGCATCCAGTGATTTCCTAGGGCATAATAAGGCAAAATAAGGTTTTAAAAGGCAGGCTGCAAAAGCGCACAAAAAAAGGTATCAATACATATGAAACTTCTACATAAGCAGTTAAACAATTCACTGTCTTGTTCTTGGATCCAGTCCATAGCCTGGAGACAGCTGTGGAATGCCTCACTCAACATCAGTGATCAAGGTCTGAAGAGCTGCACTATTGTGAGAGAAAAATAGGAACTTTGCATAGAGCGATCTTTCAGATACATAGATTTAAATTTCATTTTTCATATGGGAGGAGGGGGAAGAGCTCTCTCACTTTGGAAGAACCTGAGCCAAAGATATATACTATTATTAAGAGTTATACTGATGCACGTGATTGATCCTGCAGAATTCTAGTCATCACAAGAAATAAGTAAAAAAAAAGACAGTAGAGACTCTGGAACTTTACAATATAAGCATATACTGCTTTTCAGACTTTTTTCCTTGATCATTTTGGATCATGACCAGATGTATGAAGAATCTCTGATAAGCACAAAGAAATTTTTTCAAATTAAAAGTCATTATTTCATTCTAGATGCAACTCAACATACATTCTGTGTTAAGAAATGCTGCCAAATTTTATCACTTAGTTTGAAAAAAATTCTCATTTTCCTTAGTGTACAAATTGCTACATTCCAAGCACATCCTACACAGCCTGGCCAAATTAACATATTCTAATAAAGCTTACCAGATATCATTTTCACTTGTCCTGCAAGTCAATATGACAAGGATGAACATTGCCTATGATGCTATTAGAAACATTTGGAAAAGGAGGTACAAAACATAGACATGAACAACGCAGTGGTGTAGGACTTGTCTGTTTTTCTTCCCCCAAATTATATTCTTAGTCACCATTCTTTAATGTCAGAGCCCATTGTCCAACAGATCGTATGTA
This sequence comes from Oriolus oriolus, assembly GCA_013400235.1. NCBI lineage: Eukaryota > Metazoa > Chordata > Aves > Passeriformes > Corvidae > Oriolus > Oriolus oriolus. Next base: position 202,068 of record VXBT01014143.1, read on the forward strand.
ATTTTGGCCTTTTAATTACAAGTTCATCTCTTTTGCATTTTCAGTCCATACTTTTTCAGGGAGTTCAGCTCCAGTCTTTCCTCACCCTGGTTTACTCAGTTGCATAATGCAACCTTATTAAAGAGTACAGTCTGCTGCAAATGGCTTTCTTCTGCCTGGAACTACAGAGAGAACCGAACTAAGGCGGGCAGCATTTCAACAATAAGTCAGACTAATTCCAGCAAGGCAAACTAAATAATTTTCTGTCCCAGTTACTTTGGATAATCTTGAATTTATTCTTATGCCATCTCTCTATGCAGTATTTTGCCATGAACTGGAGACTTGCTAATGCACCCTGACCTGCTTAATTGGAAGCTGAAGCATAATTGATATCAAAACAGATATCAGAGGAAAACGTTAGCCAGTTCACCAGATTTCCCATGCCCAAAAATCTTCAACTGACTCATTAAGAAATTACTTTAAGAAATGAGATATGGAAGAGCAGTGACATCCTAATTAACAGAACAGGAAACACATAATCAGAGGGAGAACTGCACTGTGAGATTTTTCAAGTAAATAAGGCAAATTCTGTGCCCAAATTCACATTTCCCTGCATTGATGGTGCAGTGTTCTCAATACCACACACCACTGAGAGTTTACATAAACCTGCACAACAGTCAAGTCTTAGTAATCTGCCTATCAAAAATAGATCAGTTTAAAAGATGTTTGAAATCTTAACCTCATCTCTTGAGATTATATCCGCCTCCTGTCTGTTTCATTTATTTAAAAAAATACTTTTGCTCCATTGCAGAAGAATGTATTTTAACCAGAAATAGGCCAAGACTAAAAGATTTCTTCCAAGTCCTTAACAATTCAGGTGGGGCACCCATCCAAATCTGCTTTGGATGCAAGTCAGATGCAAAACTGGAGAAAAACTGTTCTCTTGTTCCAGTTCAAATATGGACAAAAATCTCAAAATCTGTCTTGAGACAATGAACATGTGCCTCAAATGAAACATGATTAAAAATACTGTTCTCCTTCATCTCCTGTTTTAATTCTTTGTAGACGGTCCCACTTTGCCCTCTTGCACCATTTCAGCCAGCACTGCTGATGGTCCACGTGACACTGATGCAATCTCCTCTTCCCAGCTACAGACTTTCCACCACTTTCTCCTGCTCCAACCCAGATTTAACACTTTATCAAAATATGGTGTGATCCCTTACATTTCCAAAGTAGATTCCCACAGATTTATACACAGGGATTTAAGAATCAACACATAGAAGGTTTAATGAGAGAAGTTCCTCCCTTTCTGTAACCACACTCCATATTCTCAGGTACAGGAACTACATCGGAATAGAGTTGTATCCAAAATCATTAATTAATGCCTTAATCCATCCCACAGGAAACTAGCAGAGAATTTATTTTCTGCAAAACCCTGCTATAAGGAAGGCTGATCTACACTTACCACATGTTTAAAATCAGCAGCTTTTCCTCCTTTTTTAACCCTCATTCGCTTTCACTTCCACCTCATAAAAATCACTTGCAAAAACCCCAGAAATATCAGATTAATAAAAACAAAGCAAATATGACTTGCATGGGGTTTCTTACACCATGACCACCTTCCTCACCCCAGCAGCTGCCTTGGAGTCTAAGTAGAGCAGACCACACAAGGGTGATGCCAGACACCTCCCTGATTCCCACAGCGACCGCTTCCAACTCAGCCGAGCCACGTTCCACGAGTGGAACAGGTAAAGAGGCACAGACCAAAGTCATTCCTCACCCAAATATATGAGCTGTACACAAAAGCACCAGTGAGCAACTTGTTATTTGGGTGGGAGCTAACCTCTCCTGTAATGTTATAGGGAAAATGGGTAAGTTCAATTCCTTAAAAGCTTAGGAGTTCAGCATAACATATAAGGAACACTTTTTTCCCTACAACAATCTGCACTTTGGCACTGCCTCAGAATACTTTACTGCCACGTCTTACTTTGAAATGGGAGGATGCCAAGAATGAGATAAGTGCAGACATCCATGACTGGGAAACACAAGTAAAAGGCCTTCCCCAGAGCCAATTACAGCCTTCGACGCACAAGCACTTAAAAAAAAACCCCTTAAACTAAACTAAACAAACAAAGTAAAAGCAACAGTAAATTCCTCTCTCTGTATTCAAGTAGAAACTCAACATTTATTTCTTTAGATTAAAAGGCTCTCTTTTTTCCTTAATTAAAAGCTTTGAAATATCCTGCCAAATTGAAATAACGCATTTGTTTCTTCAGAAAATAAGCCTGAATTCTCAAAAAAATACAAATGCTCACATTATCACATTAAGAAGAGATTATTCTTTATGTGCTATTCAGTGAATGGAAACCCAGATTACAGCTGAGACTTGCATGAGATATAACTGCTGTAGTGGCCAGATTTGTCTCCTAACAGTTCCATTTGGCTTTTGTTTTCCTTAAATGTCTGATAGCACTTGATCATGTAATTTTATCAGCAGTTTTCTCCACTACTAAATGTTGTAGTCAAGATGATGAAAAAATGACAATGTGACTACAGTCTTCCTTTGAAATCTTTTCGTTTGGCATATTTCCTTTTGGAAAAGGAAGAGCTAACTTAAATCAATTAGGGAAAACGTGGTATGAATACTTTATAAACCATCAGGGAAAAAAAACTGAGTGAAATTAAATAAGCCACAGCAAGTAATTGGCTATTTAGATTCAGCTTCATACACACTTAAACCTGTCAAGGATCCCAAACTGACTCATTCTGCATCCACCATTCTTGCCTGATTAGAAAAATCCAGGTGCATGAAGCCAGAAGTGAGCAGGGGAAGGTCCATATAACAGAATGATGACACCAAGGTATAAAGTCACTCAAATGAAAAGAGCTCTGAAATCTCTAAAATCAAGCAAGTTCACGAGTGAATGTCTTTCAACCAGGCAGTCCAAATGAAACTGAAAATTACCTTCAAATAAAAGACGAAATGTGCTTTAGCTCCTCTTTCTCTTGCCTGACCTGTTCACGTTGCCTCATCGAAGAGCTCTGGCAACTTCAAAGTGCTCAGTTCCACTCCTCCTTCTTTGCTAGTACAGTGATGTTCACCACTGCTGTTGCAGAGGACGGATATAAATAATTTAATTTTTTTTTAAAGCATTAAAACAATCCCTAAACAAATCATTTTGAAAGGAGTTAGGGCCAAATTCAGAAGAAGACAGTGAAGCCCAGCACATGACTTGACTTCCTCGGGAGCCTATGAAGGAGATCCAGCAAAAGCCAGCAGTTCAGAAACTCAGCTGTGTGGGGTTACATATCCAAAGGTATTCACCTGCCAAAGAGGCAGGTGAGGTCTGCAAAGCCCCAGCCCCAGTGAGTGAGATAGTTAAACACACTGACATCAAGTTGATTAAGACCATAGCTCAGGTGAATATGGAAGCTCCCCTAGTTACCACGTATCTTTTTTAGTTCCCTACGTAACTCTACAAAAACTCAGAAAATCCACCGTAACCTTTGATATCAGTGGAAGTGTCAAACTCTTACTTTTCTGAGAGGGTTGATTTGGGTCTCAGCTACTTTCTTGGGCTGGCTGCAGGACGACTTCAGCAGATTTTGTGGTTTGTGTCGTACAAGAGATCAACCAGCAGCATCATGAACATTTTTGGTGATACTAGAAGTAAAAGGCAAAGGACCATAACAATATTTTTGTGAACATGTGCAAAAGCACTCCAGAAGAAGCTAAGACAGAGCCTTCACAGCTGCTGCAGCACTGGCACAGAGAAGGGAAAGGGGCAGGAACCCTGATCAGAGAGAGAATCCAAAAAATTATTGAATCAGTTTTATTCAAAGTTTCCACACAGAGGAGAATTTACCTTTGGCCTAAAACCAGGAATGAAAAACTCTCGGTCCAAAAAAAATGCTTTGGCCAGGGCCATGTACAGCTTGAAAAGGGGGCTTCTTGTGAGAGCTGGAGCACTGTGGTTTGTCTGGCATGTGCTATCACATGTTTTGCATTTTCCTTTCTTAATGACATTATGCTCCCTGTAAGTACTGAAAGTAACAGAGATTTACTTATTTTACCCATTTTTCCCATATGTTCTAGAGGTGCACTAGTATCATTTGCCAATCTATTCCATTTTATAAGTATTTAAGGGATTTTGAATGTACAATAGCCTAAACTATTCAGCCCAAATTTCGTTTCATCAATATTTTATGTTCATTTTCTGTGAGTTCCACAAAAAGAGTCAATTGTCTTTTGCAAAAGGTGGTACTTGGACCAATACACAATATAATGTTTCAAGCACAGTGAAATATAATGATATGCACTGACTACTCCAAGAAACCTCCCTTTTCCAGTATTTTCCATAAATCTTAACCCAGAAACTGAAAAGATTTTTTTTTTCTAAAGGAAAGAGCAATATGTACTTGGTAAGGTCTATGCAGAAGATTAAAATATAGGATGTATAGAAAGAAAAACATGACCCTGATGCCAGATAAAAAGAAAATTATTGTTAAATTAACGTTCATCTGTTGGCTTTTAATTGTACTTCCCCAAATAATTGAATAATTCTCAATTTCAAAATTGGTGCAACCACTACATTATGAAAGTAAAGTAACCCTCCAGTCACTTATTGCTGGACTCAGTCGAGCTGACCTCTTTTGAGCCACCACAGCAGTACCACTTTCACTGATTTCCTACAAATGGGAAAGAGAGGGATGCTTTACTACCTCTTCTTTGTCATGGCTCATGTCTATGGCCTGGGGAAGATTAAAAAAGGGAGATAAACCAGTCACTGAGGGAGGAGGCTGCATATGCCACAGTTGGACCACCTTCTCTTTCTGACCCAAAAATTGTCTCTCCCATACACCCAACTTTACCCTCTCCTCATGCAGGGAGGCTGAACCAGCACCTTTGAAGAAGCTGCCAGGCAGAAGGAACCCGGGGAGCTGCAGCTCATCAGCAGCTCAGAGTGACGGTTCCAGCAAGGGAGAAGGGCAGCAGACACGAATGCAGGGACACTGAAGTCCCAAATCTCCTCCTCTTGGAAGCAGTGGGTGATGCTGTATTTAGTTTGGGCCTCAACATGCAGAAGAGAATGAAATCAGATGGTGAATCAAGGAAGAGACAAACACTTTAGAGCTGTTCATGTAAGAACAACTCTGGAAAATGGTAGCATTCCTTACAAACCAGGGGCAATAAAAGGCAATACTGAAACTCAGTAATTCCCTCAGCAATAACAGAACAGAACTTTCCCAATCTTCCAAAGAGGATTTGAAGATGGCATTTATTGTTTTACACTTCAGTGAGCAAAAGATGCGGAAAACTAACAGAAGAGACCAACAAGTGTATTTACACAGCCAGAATTTCAAGAGGAGCAGCTGTATTTTGAGAGGAAGGAAAGGCCACTTTCTTCTCTGAAACTGGATTTAAGGAACACAGAAAACACTGAGCTTTATGTTATTTGTATTAAAGATTTGGTTGGTTCAGAAGCAAAATAGAAATTCTTTATCTGAAAATTAATGCCTGCGAAGTGACCAGAAGGCTTCCATTCCTTTTCCAAAAAGAGATTTTTTAATGTGAATTATCTCATTTCCTGATTAGCAAACTAAAAGTATGAAATTGTTTTCCCTCTGGCTATATCCCAGCTGGATCAAAGCACTGGCCCAAGAACATACTGTACCAGATTAGTTATGAAGAAAGTCCACAAGAAATTCAAGCATCTCCTTCTCATCTCTCCTGATAAAGTTATCACCCCGGAACATAAACATGGGCTCTTCATGCACTATACTGACAGATGCTTGCCCAGATAGTTTTACACCTGATAGTTTTACATGGTTTTTGTTGCAGTTATTACTCAGCACAAAGGGTATCTGCTCTGCTTTGGGAGCAGAGTTCATGCCCAGTCCTAGACAAATCACTAAAGTTCATTCCACCATCACTTCTCTTCCCAGGTCTCACAGAGAAAGGTTTATTCCATACCTGGAAAAACCACCATGTCTAATGAGTACCAGAGGGCCACAGCTCCCTCAAGAATTGTGTGTGCCTGTGGGCCAGTGAATGGCACAGGGACATCCTGTAAGGAGCAGGGCATGGGGGGATGCTTCAGCACAGTTCCTACGAGTTAAACATCACTGTGATATCTATTTTCAGTGAAGACAGAGGAAAGAATCTACACCCACATCTTCTGAATGCATAGAGTCATCAATAAAAGGAGTCTCCTGCTCCAAGCCATAAAGTCATAAATCAAGGCAAAACAAACCATTGACCTGTTTTTATTCTTATGTGGAGATGCACCACTGCAGTGAAGGTTTAAGGCCATGACAAGTCCTGCTGCATAAATCAGGTCTCTCCTAAGTAATCATGTGAAGGATAAATCCAAATACACACTGACAGCCAAAACAGGAGAGTGGTACTGTGATGGGGGATGGATGGCATCCATGGGCTGGATGCCAGATGCCCACTAAAGCCAGTCCATCACTCCCCTCCTCAGATGGACAGAGAAGATAAAATATAACAAAATACTCTAGGCTGAGATAAGGACAGGGAGAGATCCCTCCCCAGTTATGCCACGGGCAAAACTCGACTTGGGGAAAATTAATTTAATTTATTACCAATCAAATCACAGTACAGTAATGAGAAGTAAAACCGAATCTTAAGAACACCTTCCACGTCATCCCTCTGTTCCTCCTGAGCTCAACTTCACTCCTGAATTCTCTGCCTCCTTCCCTACAGTGGTGCAGTGGGATGGGGAATAGGGGCTGTGGTCAGTTCATCACACATTTTCTCTGCTGCTCCTTCCTCCTCAGGGGGACAACTCCTCACACTCTTGCCCAGCTCCAGTGTGGGGTCCTCCTCGGGCTGCAGGTGGATCTCTGCTCCCCCGTGTTCCTCCATGGGCTGCATGGGGATGTCCGGCCTCACCATGGAGAATCTCTGCTCCAGCACCTGGAGCACCTCCTCCCTTTCTTCTGCACTGACCTTGGGGTCTGCAGAGCTGCTGCTCTCACATATTCTCACTCCTCTGACTGCAGTTGCAAGTTCTTTCCCCCTTCTTCTAAAATGTGTTATCCCAGAGGCACAACCACCGTCACTGATGAGCTCAGCCTTGGCCAGCAGCGAGTCCGTCCTGGAGCCGGTGGCAGTGGGAGACAAGGGGGAAGATTTTAGAAGCTGCTAACAGAAGCCACCCCTGTAGTCCCCACACACACAGTATCAAAACTTTGCCTTGTAAACCTGATAAAGGTATTCCTCTCTGTTTGGAAAAGTAGAGCTATCCTTTAGGAGGGTGTCTGTATAAATACTACAAAGACTGAGAAGTGATTACTATCTTCCAGAGAGCAGTGTTAATACAGGCTTTAAAAAGAGATCAATAGGCATTTTTGTATTAGTCACATTTTTGGCAGCTTGTCCATATCTGCAAATACATATTTTAGAAGATCAAATCAGCAGCCAACCCGTACTACAGACAGAAAAAGGAAGGCAGTAAAAGCATATATCATACAGTTATATTAGTGCTCCCTCCTAAAGAATGTTTTACAATTATGTCTGGCTAGTCAAACCGATTTCTCTTTACTGCTGACTGGAACAGCACCTTTTCTATTTCCTCCAAGTTGACTAGGGCTTTTCTGTTCCCCTTCTTCACTTCTTTTATTTCACAAATGTTTTGCAAATACACTGTCCAGTTGGATTAGGCTGCACTTAACCTGAAAAGGGTTCACCATTCTCTGGGTTTAAAATGAAAAGCATCAGAGCAACAGGGAGAGGTCTGGTGTACATCACTGTCCAAAGCCTGTGCGTATCCAGGGTCAAGAACAATTCTGCTGAACACAGTACAGAGAAGCAGGTGCACCTGAGCAAAGTCAGACAGCCCATAAACACACAGTGTAGAGAATCAGACACAGAACCCACTGACAAACAGTCCTAGGGGAAAAACTAGACTTTGAGTTAGTTGTTGAACTTGGAGCTGGGAGCAGGAATCTGCGTCTCGTTGCCTGAGTTCAGTGAGAACTCAAAGAACTTCCTTATTCTTTGTAAACAAGTAGGAGATACAAAGAATATCTGACTCCATCACCTTTCCCTAACTTCAGCTGTCTGCAAGAATCCAGTTTTGGCAAATCTCACTCATGTCCAAGGAGGCAGCAGTACATGCAAATACTTTATAGTTTAAAATGTCGTATGTTGGTGCTGACAAGTTCAAGACATGAGAAGAGGTTGCTATGGAAACACATGCAGTATTGCCTGGAACATAAGGCAGCATTTTACATTAAGAATTTTTTTTAAAAAACCAGCCCTGGACCAACGAATTAGTTGGCTGCCAAATTACGTTTAGGATGGGGAAAAATTAGTTTGTCATTTGTTCTCAGACAGAAATATTTTTGTATAGAAGCAATAAAGCTAAATTTAATGAAAGCATTTGCATTATATTTTGGAATATTTCCCTTGTTTCAGATTAGAAAGTAATTTTATATTGAAAGACTTTCTTTCAATATAAATCCATTTCTATATTCCCATATGCTGGAGTCTCCATCTAATTTTCTTTTTATAATTAATTAAATCACTTTAATGCATGGTTACGTTCTTTGAAGCATTAAACCTTTAACTCCTCTATAACCTTACTTATCTGTGCACCCACATTGGCCAACAGAACTAGTATAGGAGTAGAACTGATCAGAAAAGAGCAGAGTTGCATCCTTGGGCAGTCTGGCAGCTCTCAGATGCTTCCTAAGCCCTGTTTTATAACCTGTCACCATTGCAAGGTGACATCTGCCCTTCTGAGGTATTGTTGAGCAGTGGCATTTTTCAATGCCAATCTCTTCTGCTTCATTCTCTGCCCTCCCAACAAGCACAAGAACAATTCTGAATTCCCCAAACAACAGTTTTATTCTGCAGGCCTCATGAAAAGCCTGATTCTAAACCACAATTCCTACACACCCATCAACTCAAGGGAAAAGAAACCCTCTCCACCTTATCCTTCTTACATAAAACATAAAGCCTTTTTTTTTCTTCTGAGAACTTTCTATTACTTATCCACTGCATTTGAAAGAGATTATTTCTAAAAAGGGGACATGGGGTTCTACTTCTGACACTTTATTTTTGGAAGCACAGAAGAACATTTGAGCTGCTGGGCCTAAGACTGATTCTTTCATCTTTTCCTATTTTGAGTATTCTAGAAAATCTCAGTCTACTAGAACATTTATTTGTTTGGGAGTTTGGGCCATCACAGAAGTGAAAAATCTACTAATCTACAATTCAACTCAAATTACTCTCCAATCTGCAGCTGCAGCTGACAAGACCTCATGATTTCTGCAAGGAGAAGTCCAAGATACGCTTACAAACACAAAAGATGGGGTCATGGCATCATGGCATGATCAACATTTTTGCTTGGTAACTTTAGTAAAAATCAGAATCAAATTGCAGACTTCATTTCTTCATAAATACCTGAGCAGCGAAGGTGGGGAAACCTCGTTTTCGCTAAGTTTGAGAGAGAAGGTGCTAGGAAACCTGATGACAAGTATCTGAAATGGAAAAAATCTTGTGAACCGGCTTGAGAGCACTGTCCTTCAGTAAATGCAGCAGCAGGCAAACAATGCCAGCAAGTTGTTTTTAGAAAACATCTCATTGAGGGTTGTGTTGTCAAAGACGCCTAAGGAGAACTGACAGCCAAACACAGATGGGCTCCTCATGTCCTCGAAATCTCTGCTTACGTGCTTGCAGTTGAATCCCAACACATCCAACTTGTTTAAAATGAGGGGTGTTTTCCAACCACCCCACTGTCACAGTGAAATCCCCATAAATGCTTTTTGTGAGTGCTGACCTCCTGTCTCAGCAGGGCTGCAGGCTACTGAATTCAAGGGCCACTGCTGCCACCCAGGCAAAGTGGGTCACAGCAAGAGGAAAGAACAGCATTTCTGAGTTTTAAATTCCAGATCCTTTTAACATTCAGCCAGCAGCCCATATAAATTCATTTATTACTGTATTTTTAAGCTGTCTGTACATTATTGGATTTTGGCTAGCTCCGGAACAGCCTTTTTTAATTTTATTTTTTAAATGCAACCCACTTTTTATGCAGATCTTCCAGACACATAAGATATTAACTTTTCCTTTACCTTCTACGTACAACATCAATAACAGTGAAAAGCTGTTTTTCTTTTCTTTGGAATCTAGAAAATCCTTGTTCCTTAGGAATCTTACAGGAATATTCAGGCAAAGTAAGCGCAAATTATTAGTTCCTGATTTCAATGTTGTTTAAAGCATTGTTTTTTCTTCTGTCACGCCTCACTTCCCATTTTTTTCTTATTATTACATTGAATAAAGTAATATTTATTGAATATAATCCAGGAAAACTTGCAAATAGGCAGGATAAATGTACGGATCTTTATAAATTCAGTTCTCTTAAAAATCCACAATGTATCTGTGTCAGAAGGACTGAGGCAGAGAAATATGGAAAAGCTCATCTGTAAAGATGCTGAGACTTTGGCTGCAGTTCACTCAGCTTCACAGGGTTCATCACAACCGTATTTGGCTCTCCTCTCTTCTGTTTTCTTCACTACTAATAGATACTTTACTATTTAATTAGTGCAGCATGATCCAAATCCCATCAAAGTCAATAAAACTCTTTTCATTTATGTTAACGGGCTTTGGACCGACTCCTGGTTTAATACCAGAATCAAATAAAACACCCCTAGGAAAAGAACAGATATACCAAGCTTACACTTTAAAGTGCAATCTTCCTAAGGTTTTTACCTGCTTTAAAGTAAATCTCATTATTGAACATCTTATAAAAACAGCTGGACAGCTCTTTTTTTGCCTGTTAGAATAAAGTGTCAGAAGGCATCTAAACGTGTGCAGAGCTTCGCTGTGAGAAACCTTCCCAAGGCAGAAGGTGACACCGTCCTGAAGCTTCTCCTGGGGCTCCTGCACTGTGCCAGGACACGAGGGTTCACCCTGGGAGGACAGACTTGGCAACAGACCTGTTCAAAAGTTCCTGCCCCAAACGCTTGTTCTTTCTCTGGCACCACCACGGTTGTGCCAGCACTGAGTCTGTTGGGCTGCTCTGCAGAAAACTTCACCAATGTGATTCACCCACTAAGGCTGTTTGGCCAGAGACACCCACACCTGACCAGGTGGCACCAGGGCAGCCAGTGCCCAGCTGAGGAGAGCTCTGTTCAACAGAGCAGTCAGCTCTGGCGCAGCGCAGCTGAACCTCCATAACCACTTTAATCAAATCAGCAGGAGAGAGCTCCAGCTATTTTTGTCACACAGAGGAGAGAGGAGGCTTCCTGCTCTTAGACTACACCCCAGTCGCTGCAGAAAGCAATGAACCACAAAGCAAGCAAAATGACACTATGTAAACAGGGAGATTAAACTTTCTCCTGATACTTTTGACCCATTTTGGCAATACCAAGCAAGCCACACAAAGCCACCGCATCATTTCTTGCACAGCAGCATGCTTTAATTGACTGGCACATTAAACATCAAAGTTCCGTGTCAAGTTTGACCACAGAAATCACGTTCAGAAATCACATCCAACCCGTGCTGACTCAGCGGCAGAGCCACAGGATCCATTTTTTAAATTCTCAAAAGCCCAAACAAAAAACCCCAAACTTATGCTGTTGGTTTCAATTTTTTTTTTTTTTTTTCCATTTCACACTACTCCAACCTGGCAGCACAGCAGGCTGGGGGACAACTTTCCTTGAAACCAACTTTGGCAGAATGTTAACAGAGAAAGAAGAAAATTCAGGGTGAGGATGGGAAGTGCTTCAGTCCCTTCTGGGCTGGAGCTGTGACCCTTCCCAGGGAATCAATCACAGCAGCTCTGGAGGGGACTGTCCTGCAACACCAGGACGTGTTGGTGATGTGTGCACGTGTCTCCGGCTCCCTGTTCCCATCTGCCCAGTGCCTCTGGGCAGCCCTGATTCACCTCGTACTGACACGTGCACTGGGTTGGGAGGTGCAGGAGCCTCTGTTTGCTCTCCCATGGAATCAGATTCCAGCCCTGCCCTGAAAACTTGCACTGAGGATAAATGGGGACATCGCTTCTTGCTTCATTCTCCCTTCTAGAGTTACTCATTAAAGGAGAATAGTCACTGAGCGAGGATTCTGTTGTGAATTGCCAGGAAATACAGTGTTTTCTGCTCCTTCCTGCTGCATGGGCTACTCACAAGCTATTCTCACCACCTCAGCACTCCAGTGCCAGTGCTCAGCATCTTGCCCTGCTGACACTGCTCAGATGTCTCCAACTGCTCTTTCTTTAAGCCTTTTTTCTGATGCATCCCTTCCTCTCCCCCAAATCCCCCACAGAGATAGTCACCTCGCTGCTCTGAGCACTACGCTTCTCCACAGGAACCACAGTGCATTTTTCCCCAGTGAAGAAAGTCTTTCCAGATCATGAAAAGGAGAGCAGAACTGCCCAGCAGCCCCGCAGCAGCCAGTGGGGAGGGAGGTAGACTTCCAAATGATCTGTGCAGCTTTGGAATTCAAACCTGTTCACTGTGGTGGAGGGAATTCGCTACCTCTTGGCAGCAGTTTCAAAGATGGCCATTTGCTCCACATTCCTCAGCAAAGGAGGGACGCTGACAAGGTCCCTGGCTCTGTGAAGGTGAGGGATGAGAACCTACAGGCTCAACCATCCCCTAGAACCAGCTTGAGGGAGGACATCATTACAAGGTGAAAGTTGCCTCCATACAGACTAGAAAACACAAGTATTAGGGCTAATCTAGCCAGCACACCATGAGATATAGAGGATTAGATTTGACCTGATAGGTCTCTGACGTCAGTGAAAAGTGGTCTTAATATAAACAAATATAAAATGAAAATAATAAAAACCCAACCCTTTCCCACAGTGGGATAGCTAGAATCTGCTGTAGAACTCGCAAGCAGTGATTCAATACTCCAAAATTATATCCTTGGGTTAAAGACTGCATGGAATTCCTTCTGGAAGTGCACTATAAAAACATTACCTGGGCACAAATATTTCTTAAACCCACAAGTCAAAGCAAACGCCTCTTTGAATCACCCAAAAGGAACACAAAATTTCCAGAAGCAGCTAAACCCTTCAAAGACCTAAGTATATCCATCACGGATGAATTTCACATTACTAACGTCGCATTTATTCAACAGTTTTCCTAGTCTTGTCATGATTTCTACAGGCTTGCATAATAACATGAAAATGTCACAAAAATTACGTCAGAATGGCAATTCAGAGGCAGGGAGCCATGAGGCCCTCAGTGAGCCACGCTTTGTGTGACAGGAAGCAGTGCCTGCAGCTGTGTCTTTAACACATCTGCCCATTCAAGACCAAGGACCCTTCAAAGATCCTGGGTTTCCTGGTCTCCCTTTCCAATGCACTTTGCCATTTGCAAGTATGTAAACAAATCCTGAATATGTTACTTAGCGAAATCTCATGAAAGCATATACACATTCACAGATCTTGTGTGTCCTGCTGCCTCCCAAGGAGTGTATCTCTTTTCAAACCATGGAAGCCTGTAATCCAGACTGTCGGAGGAAGGCATATCACCACAAGAGTGTGAAAACATCTAATTACATAAGGCCAGGTCCTCAGCTAATGCAAAGTGACAAAGCTCCCAGAAATCCGTGGAGACACAGTGATGCAGATTAACAGAGGTTTGGCTCATTATAACTGAACGGACCCAACTTCTAATTTTCCCATCTAGTGACAGATTGTTGGAATCCTGACCACCAGAACCTCAGAGTGCAATGGGGAGTTGAAAGGAGATAGCATCAGGGAAAGTAAACTCCAGTTTGGCTGAAAGCATATTTATGATCCAGGAGTTTCAATTAGCTGTTGCTGAGTTATCACAAAAGTCTGCTGAACAGATGTGCAATTAGAGTTTTTCTCATGTTGTTCTCTCTCGTGACGGGTGTTTTTGTTAGGGGGGTTGTGTTTGGCATTTGGGTGGGGTTTTTTTGCAAGTGATGCTAGTTTTATTGAGGTCAAAGCTAACATCTTAGACAGGCAGAGAAAGCTCATCCCACCACCACACCTCTAGCAGCACAGAAGCAAAGAAGGGAAGTCAGAAAGCAGGAAAATCTTTCTCCTTTCTGGCCTCATCTTCATAGGAAGATGGAGACAGAAAAGCTGTCAGAATGAGCCTGCAAATTCAAGGCAGCTGGAATTGCCTCATCCTCCTGGCATGGACTGGAGGGTTTCTCCTGATCCCTCCCCCTTACTTAATGCATCACCTCTTCTGTGGTGGGGATGTGGTGTGAGGCAGAAGGGGAAGAAGGTTTAGCAGAGCTATTTCAGGTTTAGAGGCACACAGTTCTGTCCTGTTCCATCCAGCACACAGGATATAAACAGCCGTGGGAAAAGCTGCACTTGAGCCTCTCGTCCTCACCTCCCTCCCAACCACCACGGCACCAGGGGACAGAGAACAAGGTGAAAGACAAGGTTATGATGTGGAACACTCCATGGCCTGCTTTTTGTCCCAAATACTCTGCTAATCAACCTGTCCACACAAAGCCAAATGGAGCCAGTGAAACTAAACACATTCACTTCAGCAGCTTTTGAACAGACCCAAAAATCAGCTACTTGCCATGGGACCTCCCGGCTCTTATGCAAAATGATGCTGGATCATGACACAAACATTGACAGATATGGGTTTTTTCCTGTGTGATTTTCTGTTTAGATAAATGCAAGATTACACTGTATTTTCATAGGTCCAGCATTTTTATTCTAATTTATAAGTTGTATATGATTATTGTTGGCCTTAATTTGACTGCAGTGAACTAAGCATTTTATTTTCACAGAAATTCATTACACTTGCCTACTGAGGAGTTTAAATTAATACAAAACATCTTGTAATTTGTCTTGTCTTTCTTTCCCTGTCTATTACTTATCCAGACTGAGTTTCATATTCTTCTTTCAGAGTACTAAATCATCCTTTGATTAATCCCATTTTTACACTTGCTACTTATGTCAGGCTTAATGTGCTGTAACTTTGCAAACAAATTTAATATTGACAGACACCTCTTAGCACTTATTTGGGAATTAAATATTTTCGTTTACTGTTGAATGGTGGATTTGCCCTTTTTACAATGAAACCTAAAACTATTAGAAAACTCTGATTTCAAGCTTGGTTATAAATCTGAAATCAATCCAAATTCATCTCTAAAATTTCTTTATCCCTGTGGTCCTTAGTGGTATTGAACAGAAGTGGCATAAGATTTCTGCTTCTGGGTTTTGGGGTGGTTTTTTTTTTTGTTGTTCCCAATAGGTAAAAGATTGTGACCTTATGTAGGTTCATGGTGTTCCACAGAGAGTGTTTTGAAGTCCTAAAGACATCATTTTATCCAGCTATTACTTTAGGTATACAAAAATTTTTGGACATTTTCACCCTTGCAAGCTTCAAAGCCTGCCAGCTTCCAATATAACTTAACTCCTGTCACGTGAGAGTGTTGGCACGTGAAAGACTCTTGGCCCAGCTCAGCTGTCTTCATCATCAGGTAGTGATTTATTTCTCAAAGACTGTTTCTTAAATACATTCTGGTTTGCAGAATGCTTTCCAAACAACATCCCTCACATTCTTTCCACAGCTCCTCTGCTTGGAGAAAGAGAAAAGCCTCGCAATTTTAACTATCTGAAAAATGAAGAAGTATATTCTTCTGCATATGAGTTGGATGAACATGATTTACCCAAAAGCCATGATTTAAAACAAATAAACCCACTATTAAAACAGTAACCACAGCCTGTGCTGCCACCTACCCTTGGTTAATCTCTGCATTTTCTGCAGGCTCTTTTTCCAAATCATGGGCTCTGTCTGGGAACAGGTTTGCCCTGCAGGTGATGTAACGGCCATGGGCACCAGCCCTGGTACCAGCCTTGGGAGTCACACACTTCACCATGGGAGAAATGCAAGATGCAGCTGCTTAGGGCAGGTACTGGATGTTAGTTCTGCCTTTTGCATATCGGGGACAGAGCAGAGAAATTAGAATCACAGAACCACAGAATCATTTAGGTTGGAAAACACTTGGAAGATCTTTAAGTCCAACTGTTAACATGTCATTGTCAAGCCCACCACTAAACCACATCCCCAGGTGCCACATCTGTACTTCCCTGAGCAACCTGTTCCAAGGCTCGACAGCCCTTTTGGTGAAGAAGTTTTTCCTAATGCCTAATCTAAAAATTTAGCAAGTGCTTGGAGTAAAATCTGTGCTTTCCCCTCTTCCTTTCTAATTCTATCATTTTACTCTATTTGAATTAAAATGTAAATGGTTTATTACTATGCTTAGCTCTTGAAATAGTTTGACTCCCAAGACAGAAAGCCTTTCTTTCCTGTTGGGCTTGACATATTATTTTGACTTTCTCTATTCTATACTCTACAATACTCATTAAATCGTGCCAAAAAAGCACATGTTCAGAAACATAACTTGAAAGAGAAATCCCTCCCACAGACCAAACTGTGCAATAGTAGCCCTGAGTCTGCAGTGCCCATCCTGGGTGCACCTCTGAGGGTGCCTTTGGGTGGGTTTGCCTGAGGGGGCTGGTGCTTGTCCAGAGCTCCACTGCACATGCTGGAAGCTGCTGCTGCAGCCCAGCAGCCCTCAGGGCGCAGAGGGAGGAGGCAGGTGTGAAAGAGGGACTGCCCACAACCTTGGGAAGCAAGGCACAGCAGCAGGCTGAGAGAGCTGCACTCAGGGCTCCTGTAGAAATTTGCTGTATCATTCACAAAATTCAATCCCCGCTGCCATTTCATGGACTGCTTCTTGTCAGTATTGTAAGTGATGGGGTAAAAGAAAAGAGCTGCTGGCCAGCCTGCTAATTAGCCAGCCTGCTCATTAGCCATGCAGGTTCTTCTCCACACGTCCACTTCATTATTCTTACAGTGATAGTAAACCAGAAAACACATTAATAAAGGCTTAAAGACTCAGGGCCTACATCAAGGTGTGGCTCTGTGCTACCCTAAACCTCAGGTAGATATTTTGATTTTATGTTTTTCAAAAAACAGTTTAAATGTTCACAATATGCCTGGTATTTCCTTCCAGTTTCCTTGCCTCAGAAAACTGTAGAAATCGTTCACCCTCATTAAAGGGCAATAACAGCAAGCTATAGTCAACACACTTAGTGAAGAGAAATAACTTAAACGCATAAATTAGCTGTATCTAGTTACAGGTAGAAGGAGCTCTTCTTATCCACAGATACCAGCGATGTCCACTGACTTTCTCATTACAGGATTAGTAGGCTTCACACTTAATTTCAGTGGAAAATAGATTGTAATTTGTCCCCTGAGGTCCACCAGGCTAGAGGTTAAATGCTGGGAAAAAGCAGTCTGACCATATAATGAAATTCAAACACAGAGGTGGCAACTACAGGAAAAGTTAAAGGCAATGACAGTAGGAAAGAAGTTAAAGTAGCTGTATTTATAGCTCATCACATCAAAAGAAAAGTGGTTACACTGTACTTTGCAGGTGGAAGAGTCAGAAAGTACCAGGGACGCTGGGCAATTCCAACCTGTGAATTCTCCACAGAGAGCTGCGTAAGTGAAGAATTAATTACGTCTTTATTTTGAAGATAAAGGTCACAAATGCAGCAATAAAGGGGCAAAATATTAAA
Organism: Oriolus oriolus; assembly: GCA_013400235.1. Classification (NCBI taxonomy): domain Eukaryota; kingdom Metazoa; phylum Chordata; class Aves; order Passeriformes; family Corvidae; genus Oriolus; species Oriolus oriolus. The sequence goes on from VXBT01014143.1 coordinate 219,614, forward strand.
TTTTACATAAACCTATTTAAGAGGAATTTAAAAATATATAAACTTGAAAGTAACGCTGGAAAACTTGAACACACTTAGATGCCAAGAACAAAAAGTAACAGCAAGCTGTACAAATGGGACTTCCATTTCAGCAAGGCAAAGATTCGGAAAACAAACAGATCAGTAGATACAGTCCTACAAAGGGCTTGAAGCAGGGGGTGGGAAAAGCAAGTATATAAATTAGTGGTGAGAGCAGGTTCTCTCTGTGGGATTAGAGAGGATAAAATGATACTGAAGTTACCATGTTCAGTAAATGAACCTCCCTCACTTGGGGGGCAGCCAGCCCATGGAACCAACACCAGTGCACGAAGTCTCTCAGAGGTACACACAAAATAAAACACACAAGGTGTAAAGAGAAACTCATCTGTACCGTAAAACGACACCTTCAAAACAACATACTTGGCATGATTTTCACTGGCCTGGTGGTTTTTGAGACTTCAACAAAGAGAATTGGCATCTCTGTCTTTTCCTTGAGGGAAATTCTTACTTTAAAACACTTTCTTTAAACAGAAAACAGTTACTTAGAAGAAAAAGCAGAAACATTAATGCTGAGATTCACACTTACAACTCCAAGAACTCTGGATCTGAAGAAAGTACCAGACATTTTGAGACCTGGGAATAACTCAGAAGATCTATAACAGAAGCTGTGATTTAGATATGAGGAAGCAACATGCTCTTCTGCACTTGAAGAGGACACTCTTCTTTTCAATGTTATAGTTTAATAGAACAGTGCTGAAAATAGCGTGTGAAATGTGGGCCTTTCATTTGCAGACTATTAAAACTGGGAACCTGCTGTGTCAAGACTCTGCAAACAAAGATGAATTTAAAACACACTCAGATAAAGGGGCTAAAGGAACCAGATGTGATGTGTTAGAGAACTTACTGAAACTTTGGAAGAAAGAAAGCAATAAAGGGACACGGTGATCTTTAAAGGAGGATGTGCACATCAGAGCAAGGTTGTGCAACCCCCTACAAGACACTCAAGACCTGCTCCCTGGTTCTGTTTCAATCAGACCCAGTATGAGAAATATCCTAGTGTGCCATTAAGTAATGGCATGACCTGCTTACAAAGCAACAGTCACCATAAATAAAAAGTACTCAGAAGTAGGTCAAAAAGAACATTAGTTTGATCTCTGGAGAAAAGGTCCTGCTCCATGCAACAGCTGCAATTCTGGTTGATCCAAAAAAAAATTTTTTTAACCTTCTGTAGCAAAAGGTAAACGTGTAACTAACTTGAAATGTGGTAATGCCTTGCCATTTGCAGGAGTCTTGAATTCTCAGGGAACACCCTCGCCACACCACGAGGAAGCAGTGAGCTGGCAGGTAAGTGAGCTAATAGCAGTTTTTGAGAGACACACCTTTGGAAGCTGAGGAGGGACAGACTTCTCAAAATAGGTGTTCTGCTTACCCCAGAAATTAATTATGATCTTATCAAAATCAGTTCCTATATTTGGGTCTTTCAAGATGGAAAGCAGAAGGAGCCACTAGGCACCTTTCCTTGGGTGTACAGAGTTTAATATTCTGGTTGGAAAATTAGTTCTTGTGTGGTCGAAGAGTAGGGTACAGCTGAGACACTACTACAATGAGGACAATGCAACACAAGGTCAAATAGGACGTAAAGAAATACTTCTATTTTATCCAAAGGCCTACAACATACCACAAAGATACCAGTTTTGACTGCCTGAGGATACTCTGTCCAGATGGTGTCCACCTGTATGATGTAGGAAATTACTTGCTCTGTTCTCAGATAAAATGTAGGTGAGATGATCCATGCACAGAAGATGCAAAGAAAAAAAAATAGTATTTACTGATGACAGAGTCTCTTTTAAGGACAGCAGAGGATAATTTACTCCAGTCAGAGGCTGAATCATAGTGTTTACACTCTTTGTGTTTCACACCATAACTTTTAAAAGGGAAAGCCTGTGCAATTTACACAGCAGAAGGGACTGTCCAACTAGGCTCTTGTTGGCCAGGAGAATGAACAGCAGAAACCCAGAGAATGGGTTACAAAGCAAAGTCTCTGTCCTGTGAAAACATGGACATGCTGGAGTGTTAGGCATCAAAACAGCTCCACTGCTCTGCCAGGCAACAGTGTAGATGGGGATGTGCAGTCAGGCTCTGATGGTGCTAGAATTCACATACATGCTTGGCTTACACATGTGGAAACCCCAGCTGAATTCAAAATGCCCTTGAGAAGGGGTTAATGGTGATCCCACTGATCATCTGCAGAGGAAGGGCTGCTGTTTCCCTGATGAGAATGGCTTTTACATTTTGTTCTATACTGTATCACAGAAATTATTTGCACTTCTTCTGCCACTGTATTACAGTTCCACATATCAAAAAAGCAAAAAGCCCACAGTGAGTTTTGCCATTACATAAAAAAGTGGGGAAAGAAAAAAAGAACCACAGATGGTGACTTTGGTTTGATTTTGGTTTAATTTAATGAGAAAATGCTCCCAAATGAAAAGATTATATCTGCCCAATTTTGATCTCATTAAAATGGATGCAACCCCACCATAATGTAAATGCTAAGAATTTAGCATACAGAAAAGGAATTACTGGAATTATTTGTAGCAGGCATCTGTTTTAACTGTCAGGCACTAGACCTGACCAGACTTTGAAGATAATATTGTGCTACCTTGAGCTCTGCTTTTTTGCTACATCACAAACCAGTGTAATCCAAAAACCAGATCAAAAAGAAACACGACTAAATTGTAAATCCATATGAAAGCAGGAGATGGATGTCTAAAAGGAAAAATAACAGTTATATAAGCATGTCTGCCTTCTCCTGGTATATTCATTGTGAGCAGCTCCTTCACACTCTTATCCAGGTAAATTACACGTTCTACCTAAGTTGAGTTAGATTCACCTTCAATTCTGTGGGCAGTTCCAAGAAAGCACCTCTGTCAGGACAGTATGTAAGAAAATAACCTTAAAATTCACTGACTTCAAAGAGCTCAAGCTCATGCTCAAAGTGAAGAAGAACTGTATTAGACAAGGCTAGACTTCACAAGGTGTCTAAATGTCTTTAGGAATGCAGGGAAGGTGGCAGGAGGAAGGGGAGAAAGGTGGGCATTTCACGTGGGTGGCTGGAATTGCTCTTAGGAAACACCGGATCTGACCAGATCTGAACCTGAGCTTCTACATTTACAATTTAGAAATTAGATTATATGAATACAACCCTGTAAAATAAAAAATGAGGGAAAAAGTTTTGTTCTCCGATTTAAAACAGTAAAGAAAATACTCATAATATAAATAATACATAACAAAGTCTTGGGACAACTGACAGATGTGCACTTGTATTGACAGCAGCCAAAGCACCAGCCAGTTCCTGAGGATCCGTGACTGGTTAGGAAAGGCAAATGGATGACCACAAGCCCACCCAGGTCAGCCCAGGGCTACAGATACTGTAGCATTGGGCATGAGTCAAAAAAGCACTGCTGGTGTCCCAAGCATTTCTAGAAGAAATAGCGTCTGGGCAAGCAGCCAGCCAGCCGGCAGGCGGCTCGCAAACAGTTTGGGAGGGTTAGCACAGAGCTCAGCAAAGACTGAAATGTTGTAGAGCAAACCCTGCCTGGTTCATCACACGAAGAAACAAGTCCACTGCACTTGTAAGGTGTCTATGTCTCTGTACCCCCAGCCATGGCATGCTTCCAGCTCATTAAGAAAACAAACAACCATAGATTTCTTCAAAAGCTTGGTTTCCATATACCTTCTAATAAGTTTCCATTTAAATGACAATACTGTGTTGGACAGCTGATCTTTTAACTTTAAAAAAGGAAGAGGATTATACTAAAGGAGCCAAACTAGGACATCATGATGTGTTACTGAAACTGATGTTCCTTCCTTTGCTTCAGTGGGTGCAATCAGATCACATTGATTGTTCATTATGAAGTTGTGATCCTCAGTCTTCTCAGTCCTGTCAGTACATCTGACTCTGCACTGCAGCCTAAGTTAATCATGTGCTCATTATCCACTTCAGATGTGGTATTGATATTGTGTTTCTCCTGTCTAAGTACACATTCTAGCTCACAAACTACAAATGTCATGAGGAGACTGGGAGGGAGTTTATTCCTCTGAATTTCCACAACCAAATAGTGCTTTCCGGTCAACCTGAAGAAGATATTTTTGGTATATCTGCCTCAAGCACCACAGAAGTATTTATCAAAAAGCAGAAATCCAGATGCATAAAGAGTTCTTCTACAATGGCAGGTTCATCTGCTAAGGTGAAGAAAGGGAGTTCCCATAGTTCCAGCAATAACCTGAAAGGATTAACATAATCCTAGCTTTTTGCTGGTTTATAGCATTTTTTAAGAGCCTCCAAATACTTCCCCTTCACAACCCTTGGAGAGGACAGCCAGCTCCCTCATCCTCCAACTGCATCCACAAGCAATAATCTGGCCAAGGACCAAGAACATACTCAAAGCACACCTTCCACCACAGCCTGCAGGCCATGGAGAGCTGACCATGCTTATTCTGCCCACTCAGTGGAGAATTAGTCTGAATGCTATCAGGCCAGTCAAGATGATAACAAGTTGTCCAGAGTGTTTTTATCTTGAGTGAGAAAGCTTTCACAGTAATCTTTTTTAATATGATAAAAATCACATTCATAATTCAGAAAGCTGTTAAAAATCTATTGATTAGCTTCAACTTTGATTCTTCAACCATGATTTTTAATGACCCACTTCAGCTCTGACAACACACCTAGAATGCATACTTCAGAAGTTCTCTTCATCTGCCTCAGATTTGATTTTTAGGTCAATAAATTTTGTCGTTGACTTCTGATACAGAAAACCAGGAGTACCTAAACTAGTATCTCTAAATGAGTATCTCCTCAGTCAGGGCAGCAGGTCATCATTTATAGTACAGTTCAAAAGTCCCTTCAGAGATCTACTATTTTCATGTAAATCCCTTCCAACAACACTCTCATTTGGCAATACCAATTCCACCAGCCAGACTCTTCTCAGACAATAACTGGAAAATAAGACATAGTTGGCAGTACAGTGCAAACCAAAAGGGATGTTCAAAGGAAATAACATCAGAAGTTGGCAAGGTGGCAGATGCATTTGCTGACTTAAACCAGATTCAGTCAAGAAAAGTTTGCAATGTAAAGATCAAAGCAGGACATTTCAACACCAGTATGGTTTCAGCCCTGATGGCTGATGCAAAAGACGGAAGACCACGAGAAGCATAGACAGATGTCAAAACACCTTCAGAAGCAAGCACTTCAAAAATAAATACTAGGAATTAAGTTAATCAAGTTTATAATGTAAAATTCTAACACTTGTCACTTGACAGTGACAAGTTGTAAGGGAGCTCCACCATCCCTATCTCCAGAATAACTTAGAAAAAGTGGTGGAAATATTTCAGCCCACTGAAGAAAACCAGGTGTGAAGTAAAAATGAGCATAGAAAAACAGTTGAGAATAGCCTTGTCCATGTCTTTATTCACATCCAAAGTGTCAATAAACCCAAGAAAAGCATACATCCCAGTGGTCTCTAAGTATGTCTTGCTGGCAACACATTGCTCCCAGGACTCTTCGATACTCCTTGCAAAAACAAGAAATACAAAGGTAAAGGGAGAGACAGATACATGCAGTATTAACTTCTGTGATTACTTGCTTATTATTTCTGTCCATGGACCAGTGGCTTTTGGAGAAACATTGGTATAATTTCTCGGAGTTTGTGTAATTCTATTGATAATCTGTTTTATACTCTCACCCCACAAGAAAGAAAGAAACTGAGATGGAGGGAAAGGGTAGAGATGGAACATGGTACCCAAGGGACTGGAGTTCAATTTGTTGTTCCAAAATAGATTTACTGCACAATCTCAGGGAAATCTTTACAGCCTAAAGGTATGGAGGTAATGCTTCCTGCAGGAAGGTTTCAGTGACTTGGGCAAAAAAACCACATCTCTGCCCTGCAACATCTACCATGTACATACACCCTGGAGGAAGCAGTAATCCATTTCCAAATGTATTAGCAGAACCACAGAAGTTGTAATTCCATGTGAAAATCATCCAGATTAGAATGTGGCACCTCCCAGCCCAGACCAACTCTCCAGCTTCTTCTAACGAAAAACAAGAACACTGGAAAAGGCAGGCACATGGGCTGGGCAGACAGGCTGAAAGCTACAATTCCTTTGGTAGCTTTCTGGATTCCAGTCATTTATGAGTGCCACTGAATTGAGGCCTGGCTTCACTCCTTTGCATTTGAGAAGTTACAAATGCAAAAAGAGCAGTAATTTATAAAGCCTTTTCATTTATATTTTCACTTCATTTTACAAACCATTCTCATTCTTTGTCATTTTTACATGCAACAGGAGGCCTTGTACCTTTAGAGTCTCATCCATACTTTGGCTTTAACTCCTGTTCTATTTTTTAACTCTTTTTTCCAAATATAAGGAGCCCACACTCAGGCAAACACTGGAAGGAAGCAGGAACAAGCTCCCCGCCTGCCCCTACAGTCAACACCTGTGCTGAGGAGAAGAGCACAAGGCAAGGAGTAGCCATCAACAGGAACTTCCTCCACCTTTCAGCACACATGAACAAGGAAGGAGAGCTTTGGCTCTGCCCCAGTTCTAGAAGTAAAGAGCAAGTAAATTTTGAGCAAGTAAATTTGCCTTTCACAAAATGATCTGTGCTAGATATAGGGAGAGCACAGAACTTTTGCTTCCCCCCCGAGGCAGAACTGCAGGCTCACACTCTGCTGTCTGAATGGCTCTTCTTGCTCAGTCCTGGTGTTTCTCTTACCCTCAGCCAGCTGTCCACATCAAACAACGGCAACATTAAAACCTGCTTCTCAAAACAGAAATGCACATGGCTAGGAGAAACCACAGGAAAGGAAAGACTAAGGGGAAAAGTATTTGATTCCCTTCCATTCTCAGATAGCCAACATACTATCGCCATACATGTCATCTTGTTGGCACAGAGAACGAACAACTTCCTATGACTAAATAAACAGAAATACAAATGACTCCTACTGGCTCTTTATGCAGAGGCAGAATGCATTACAATTAAGCAATCTCAAATCTGACAAACTCTAAAGGCTATAGCAAGGAAATACAGGCTGGATAAACTGGTTATTATTAAAAAAAAATATAGCCCTTTTCTCACTAAACAAATTGTTGTGCAATAATCACTGCTCAAATGACAGTGTGACAGTTTAGGATGTCAGGGACAAACAGTGATAGTCTGAGTGCTGAACATGCACTCCAGAACAGAAAGCTGCAGCCAGTTTTAAAACACACAGCTTTGACAAATGTAACACAGGGGGCTGTTTTGCTCACAAAACCAAAAGTCTTCTGCAACTTTTCATCAATCACTTGATTAGGCAATGAAACTCACCAAGTGAAATATCCAGGAAAACAGACTCTGAATAAATTAAAATTTTCCAGGACAAAACTATATTTTACCTATCAAATTTGTTTCCAGGGGAGTCCAGCCCATTATTTGGGGTTAACTCTTTCTAAAATTTACCCTTGCAGGCTGGAAGTGAGAAGCAAAAGAGGATGCTGAGAACTTGCCACTTAACCCTCTGGTTTAGAGCATCAGACCCCTCAAATAACTTTACCACAAATCAACATAAATGCTGGTTTCAGCTGTTCTGTTCCAGAGTAGCTACCTCAGAGCATGTGCTTAAACTTCTAGTGCCACTGTCTGTAAAGCAGCGCCTGGTGCAGCGCAGCTATTCCCACACAAGGGAACATTAGTTAATTTGCATTCACAGTTACCATATGAGGTGTGAGTTTCTGACAGTCCACACATTTTTTATTTAAAGACTGCAGGAAATTAATATAATTATCTTTGATATAATAACAAAAGTAACTTACCAGCCCATCGCAATTGCTGATAGCAACTGAAGCATTTGGCAGATCAGTGATATCCCCAACATAGAGGCAATTCCCATAGAGAGGTTCAATATGAGTCTCCTCAGAGTCCTCCTGCCACTCAACTGTTGCTCCAGGGGCCACGAGCCTGGAGTTTGGCCGCAACCTGAAGTGCAACTCTCTTCCAAAAACAGTGACATTGTAAAATATTTGCTCATTTGCTGCTTCATGTTGCAAGTCCTCCACAGCTCTCCTGAAGCGTGCTTTTGGCGGTCCAGACACCAGGTGGGATAGGAACCTGCCCTCTGAATCAGTGCTGGTGGGGATGACAAGGCTGTACTCCTCTATATTCCTCAGGATTGAATCTTTACAGGGAGAAAGCAAGAGAGGACAGAGATACTAGAACTAAACATATCCTGATGCCGCGGGATTTTTATTCCATTATTCATTAGCACAGCAGACACTTACATAAGGCAGATGGACACTGCACTCTGTGCAGGCACTTGGTTCACCTGCATGAAGTGTGCAGAGTTCACTCAAACTTGCCTTTTCCTCCCCAGAATACCAGACGGCAGCCCCACCCCACCAGGACCCCGCACTCCTGCCCCTGCAGCGGGGTCCCGCTCCCCTTCGCCCATCCAGCCAGGATCCCGCACCCCTGCACACCCGGTCAGTGACTGGGTCGCCTCGGGGACTTTGGGGGTTCTCGGACGGCCAGCGTTGAAGAGAGGGCATTGATTCACTTCGGGACTGCTCGCAGGGGCAGGGGTAAAGGCTGGCTTTGCAGGTGGCAAGCCTGCAAGGCAAAGGCACGTCCCTCAAACTACCCCCGGACCGGCGGGTTTGAGTCGAGCGGTGATGGGGACACCACGGGCAGCGATCGGGAGCGGTCTCGGCGGGAGCCCTGGGAGTTTTGGACGGAGCCGATAGCCCGGGCGGGAGGAGGAGGAGGCAGACGAGCTGCCATGTGTTTCATCCCGCACGGGGAACCCCAGGCACCGCTCCCTGCCCGACGGGGCTCGCCCGCTCCGCGGGGCAGGCAGCGGGCGGCGCGGGGCTGCGGGCACCGGCGCAGCGCTGTCACTGCCGGGCGCTCCCCCGTCC
>VXBT01014143.1:229166-245551 GCA_013400235.1 Oriolus oriolus
CGGCAGCGCCCGCCCCGCGCCGCGCCCCGCTCCGGGACGGGCCCGCCGGCGGCGACGGGAGTTGGCAGAACGCGTGTGGAGGCGAAAAGAAACGCCCCGCGCTGGGCTCGGGAGCCCCCGGGCGCTGGGGCAGCGTCCCGCCACCGAGGTCCGCGGGCTGCGCCGTCCCGGCTGTGCATCCATATGGAAACGGGTGGTCAAGGAACACCAGAGACAGACGAGAGAAATTTAAGGCACCTCGGCATGAGTTGTGTTGCCGTCTTGGTTTCCAGCTGACAGCAGGGACCCAAATGGAAAAAGTGCCACCAGCAGAGGCAAATCACGATCGGAGATCTTCATCTGATCCAATAAATTACTCTAAGCAGCCATTTCATGGGAAAAATTGTTTGGACTATTTGCTAATAAGACTGAAATTGCTTCCTGCAATCTTATATTAAATATCTGCAATTGGAGAGATAGATCCTGAAAGTCTTTAGGAATACTATAAATACAATATAGAAGACGGATTTTTAAATAATTAAATAATTGAAAGTGGCCTTTATGGTAAAAAACAAGTTATATTTGTTTCCATATGGCCAAGATTAATGCCATACTGCTTATTCCCTTCAAATAATGTATATATTTACTCAGCTTTTACATTACTGGGATCATCTGCTGTTTTCACAACTTTGCTCTTTAACCTTGCAGAATCCTATTAGTCCTTCCTGTGCTCCTGCTGGCCCTGCCAGCCCACAGCCTTACCTGTCCCAGGCTGATTCTCACTGTATCTGCATGTGTTAGACCTCTCTGGAAAGCTGCAGGCAAAGGCTTCCTGCAGGAAGCTGGTCTTCTGCCAAGGAATTTTCCTGAGTATCCTTGACTATTCTTGCTCCTTTATGACTAAGGGTCCAGCTATTACCTTGCAGCCCTATATTATGGATACAAATGAAGAGTATAGAAGAAAAATAGCAGCAAGCCAGTCCTGCTCCTTGCCCGTGGTGAGGTTTTATGGACCCCAGCCCTGACCAGTTATGGCAGTATATGATTTCTGTTTACTTGGTTTGATATTCTGGTTTGGCTTTCCCATTTTTTTAGGTTAATGATAAAAAAGGAAAGATTATTCTGAATGATGAGGTAGATCAACTTGTACATTGCGTTGAAAAACATCATTTTTCTTATCTTTTCAAATGACCCCTATTTGGAATTGCTGTCTGCACCAGGCTTCTTCCAGTTCTTCCTTTTGATTTGGTTTTCTGTTGGCTCTTTTTTTTTTTGTTTTGGTTTGGTTTTGAGTCCATATTGAGCAGCTTCTCTTACTTAAAATCTCATATGCTTTCATCAGTACACAGCTGGTAAAGTTCCAACTTCATTTTTATTGGACTTGTATTTTAAGCTGATGATGTGGCTTTTTTATGTTTCATCCATCCCATCCTGCTCAAATTGAAATAACTTCTGCACATAGACTTGAAAGGGAGAGGGGTTGGCCCTCTACATTTGAAATCAAAGTTCTTATTTGTATATGATTCATAAAAAAAAAAAAAAAAGGAGACAGAGTAGCTTATACAAACACAAAACAACCCAGCCAATAGTTCTACTAATTAAGATGAATTTTTACTCTTAAAAACAGTGGAGATTAGAAAATATGCTTTAATATGGATAACAGCTGTACTGCAGAGTAATGATATAAACAAAAAGAATCAGTAACTGCCTTCATGCAGTTTATTTCTATACAGAAACCAAGTTCTATGTGCATATGTTGTTACCTTATCACATGGAGACAAAAGCTCCATGGGCTCCAGGGCTTGGGGGAACTGTTTTACAACCTCCTTTAAAATTTTAAACAAAACCAAACTGAGAACAAGTGTCAAACAATGGAGCCAGATCTGCAGTTGGTAAAAGCTCTGCTTCCACTGCACTCACTGGGATGAATCCTGATCCCCACTGAAGTCAGTGAGAGTTTTGCCATTGACTTCAGCAGAGCCAAGATTTTTTGCAATAGATTCTCAGTGCAATTTAGACCAACTGAGGATGTGCCACATGGCACAGCAATGGGCCCATTATCCTTCCACAGGAAAAATGGACCCATGTTTGACCCTGAGGAGGTGGCCCAAAGCATGCCAACCACCACAGAGCCCAGAGGACTGAAATTCAAGAAGAAAAGTTCTTACATCCCTTACACCACCATAGCAGAGAAATTCAGGGAAATACCCTACTCAAAAATAGTTCTCCATTTCCTAAACTGGGATTCCTGTCACAGACAGATGAGGCTGTGGCCTGGGTTTCCTTAGTGGGGCATTGCCATGGCTCTCTCCAGTACAATGCTTCTATACTTTTTAGAATCAACTAGAAAAACTCAATGTGGAGTGTATGGACTGCTGCATTAATTGTAGCCCACAAACCTCTAAATTAATTGGTGTGAATGAAGTCACATCATATTTATTTTACTGGAATGAAAGGGAGAAGGACTGGATACTGCAACTGTGCTTGGATGCTTCGATCTGAGAGTATGGCTGTGCTGCTGCCAACCATGACTACAGTCACACAGATGTTTGCCTTCACTGGATACAGGCATACAGAAAGGAGAAAATGATGCTCTGTGTGTCCTGAATGAATGCCCAGGCTGAAGGAAAGGTGTTCTAGCAGCTGAAATACCTGAAGTGGCTTTTAAAAAGTCAGCAGAGGTATGAACAGCCCTGTAACTGAACTGATATGGAGCTCAGCACAGACTGTGGAGTATTTATTGGATTTACAGATCTTCTAATCCACACCAAGTTTGTGCTATCTGTTCCTGTTCCAGCTAGGGTACATCTGCATAAACTGCAGCCAGACCTTCCCTTGGAGACGTTCTCACAACATTTAATTTTGCTTAGGAAAATGAAAAGATCCTAAGCTTAATCACCAATACTGCTCTGAAGGTGTTTAAAACACATATAACTGCACATTGCACTGAGAAATCGACTGTGTCTGAAATTTCTAAGATCTCTTGCTGTTTTCAAGGAAAAATCACTCTTTTGCTTATATTAGTGGGGCTGTGAGGGGCGATGCTGGATTGCAGTACTGTGCCTTCTGCAAAGGGCACACCATCACCTAAGCAGGTAACTTTGAGTCTGCTTATGGCCCAAAGCAGTCCAAGCTCTCAGGTGAGAGGTTCCCCAAAAGGGGAATTCTCATTCCTGACCTCCTGATGGGGAAGATGGTACCTGTCTGCACAAGGACTGTGTGTTGCCTGTGTTTCTCAGGCAGATTATTGTCTTTGCTCCCACCCTTGACTGCCATGCACACTTTGTGGCTATGCAATGTTATAAAATTTAATAAAAAGGAAGAAAAATTAAAATAGTGTGCCAGTTCTCTTCCTTCACACTTGACATTTCCAGGCTTCATATTGTTTGAACCTTTTTGCCATTATGTGGCACTATGATACACTACCTATGAAAAAAAGTATGTTTTTAATGCTGATTTTGAAGCAGTGCAAGCTAATGAGCAGTAATTAAAACTGGAACAGTACTAGCTTCCCCCCCCTTTACTTTAGCACAGTAACAAAACAATCCATGACACAAAAAATAGACCAATGGAACTATTAATAAATTATCAAATTATTCAGCTCTTGCTAATAATTTCACTTCCACTTCTTTTTTAAGAAAGTGCCAAAGAAGTATTCTAAGATAAGTAAAGTGAAAATGAACTAAATTAAAGCAGTAATACCTAGGGTAGTCCCTTAGACTCCTGGAGTAAGAAATCAGGTAATATTACAAAAGATATTAATATCTTTAACTAATAAAATCCTGCCTTCAACAGAAAACTGCTGACTGAAGGTATAAAAGAAGGGCATCCTCTCTGCCTGTTCATCCTGAGATTTCTGAGAAGCAGCTCCTAAGCCCTTCCCAGACATGCTCAGTGTGTCCAGGCTCCTCAAGAGACTTGGTGATTCTGCTGAGCCAGGAGCAGCATGGGACACATCCCAGAATTTCAGGGGATTAAGGAACTTTACTTAGAAAAACTAAGGCAGACAGAAGCCTGTCACTGTTGGACGATGGGACTTAACTCTCACTTTAGCTGTCTAAGATCCAAGGGTCCATTCTTCCAAGACAGAACAGAGCAGCAGGCATTCTTCCCAGCCCTACTCCATGTGTCACTGCTGGGACACCTGCAACCTGGGACAGTTAAAAGGCCATCCTGCCTGCAGTTCACTCAGGCCAAGAGATTAATCTGCAAGGTGCTGCTCACACAGGGACCAGCTGTGGGTACCTTCTCCGGTCCGTGCTCGTTGATAACACAGGTTCAAATTCCTTCTGTGCTGGCCCGGAGCTCCTGCCTGACCACAGCCTTGCACCTGAACTGTCCACACACACAAGTTTGCATTCAGATCCAGGGAAGGAAGTAACAGAACTGCAGGGATGGATCCAAGTTTCCTTCAGCAGCTTCAGTATTTGGTTCAGTCACTTTGTCCTGACTTTGTGGCCCATGGTAGATGTTCCATCTTAATTCCCCTTTATGTATCATGCTGACAGAGAAAATGCAAAATTTCATTGTTACCACTTCTTCCACTAACCATCTGTATTTACCAGCTAGTGTAATTGTCTTTTGATAAATAGTGCAATCCCTCCCCTATGTTTTCACCTTGATTCTTTCTGTTCAGATTTATTGCCTCACTATTAATGTTCCAGACATGTGATTTATCCCAGCATGTTTCCCGGAATACTTGCCTTCTCTATATAAATATTTGAATGATCTTAATTTCAACTAATTAGTACTGGGACATTTGATTTCCCTCTTGAAGAATTCTCATTAGCTACTAACCAGTTCCTTTCCAGTATAAGAGACACCTGTTTTGAGGGGAGAGAATAGAGTCACTGAATGAACCAAACAATTTTTCAATACTGCTCTACCCTTCTTCATATTGTTCACGTCAATCTGATGCCAAAATAACTCTCCTAGGTCAGAAACCTCAAAAACATCGAGTACACAGGCAGTGACAATAAAGTACTCCCATCCTGCCTAGCAACATGCTTCCAACCTTACAGAAAGACAAGCCTTATTTAACATCTTATTATGCCACAAATTGGGACAAGTCACTAAGTTCAGATTTGTGCAAGATCTGGGAAATATAACAAAAGTCTGATGGCACTCAGATCTGTCACTCTTCAGGGAAATTAGTTTCCCTGACAGCTTTACCTATAAAGGAAGTTTAGGCCCCAGACAAGGGCTTGGGATTTTTTTCCCAGTGCAAATCTAGCCATACATAATTTTCCCGGAAAAACATTTAGCAAGTTTGGCCGAAATATATTGGCTTTGTGCACCATGGCTTTTTAAAAAAGAGAAGGATCAACATCTTCCAGAAGAAACACTTCTGGAGGAAAAATATGTTTCTAGTCAACCTACTAATTTATTGTTGAGAAACAATTTCGATGGAGCAGTTTCAACCAACCATACTTACAAATTGTTCTGCTAGAAAGAAATCATTTCAGAAGCATTTCAACCATGCAGATTTCTTCACTCTGCAGAAATACCACACCACTCATTTTCACTGATTCACCCACTGCTTATATTAATCGGTCATTCGTTCAGTTTAAGCATTGTTTTAGTGAGTAAAGATACAGATAAAGAGTATATATGAAGAAACAAAGCAAATATATTCCTGACAACTAGTAGCAAACGCCTCTGAAATACTTACTAATAAATCTGAGTACAACCAAAAAGCAAGATTATTCCCAAAACAGAGAATTTTTGAGAATTAAGACTTATCGAGAACTTCAGATTCAATCCTCTCTTCAAATAAAACAAATTTTACTTTCCTGTTGCCTGTTTCACAGCTGCACTCTGATAATAGGACATCTTAGTAATTTATATCTTCACTGAAAACAAATACTCATTTAAAATAGACCAGAATATTTTCCAGTTTCAGAATCATTATTTGTATATTTCTATTAAAGTAATGCCTAGAAGGCCCAGCTGAGACTGAGGTCTATTGAGTTAGTAAGACAGTGAAGAAAGTGACCCCCCTAAGTACAAAATTCAATATAGCACTTCAGTGAAATAAGTACAAAAATAAGGATTTCCATCCCAAAACCCTAACAGGTTGGATAATATTTTAAAAAATCATCTCTGCAGTCCTTATCTATTACCCGTGGGCACACTTTTCAAATAGTATTTATTCTTTACATTTACAAACAATTTATCTGAATAATTTTATCCTTTAACAACAGAAGTCTTAAGCTAATTCCCTTCTCACCGCCTACTCCATCTCCTCAAGAGATGCCGCGCATTTGCAACTTAGCCTTTTTATTTTTTTTCCCTTAATCATGCTTGCTGGGAGCCATAAAGCTGAAAGGGAGAAAGCCGTAAATAATTGCATCTTCAGAGATGAGTTTAAGCTTTAAGCAGTGGCAGAAATACTAAATTCATATGCTCCACCACGCTTCATCAGAGAAGGCCTTACAAATTAGGGTAAGGAAAACTTATTACTACCCAGGACCCTATATTTCAAGAGGTTTTTCATCAGTCACAGAAATGATAGAATTTCTGTAGCTGCCGTTTCGGTATATAAGTAACACAGAAGGAAAAGCACAGCAGATTACTGGGATCTTATCCAATATGGAATATCTGCAGCCTCAAGTCAAACGAGCTCAGAGGGTTCATGGAATTTGACTCAGTGAGAACTGCCAACTCAGGGGTAAGGTCACAATCACAGCGCCTGAAGGATAAAGGAAAACAATTCTCAGGCTGTTGGGAAATGGGAAACTTTTGGGAATGTGCATTTTCTACCTTACAAAAAGAGAGTTATGTTAAGATTGTGAATTTTGCATTTCCTCTAGTTCCAGTCTCCAAGCCTGCCAAATGATGTGGCACTGCACATGGAAACTCTGCCTAATCCTTCACTCATTCACATGAGGAAATGAGGGCAGGAATTTTTTAGGAACATTTAAAAGCAAGCCACTTGCATCATTTGTCACTAAGAAAAATTTGACACAAGGACTAAGAATAGAATAATTTCTATTCACCTTTATCATGTAGAAATTGGATCCCATCCCTGCCTTCTTTTTAATCCCCGATCGGAACTTACTTGAGTGTGAGCTGGCACTCCTAGAGTGAACTATAAATTGTGTCACACCAGCATCAAAGGAAAATAGCATGGAAAATCTCTAGTAAGCCCAGGGCTATTACTGAAACACATGCAGTAAAACAACCAAATGTTTCTGGCTGTTCTTCAGCTTATTCTTCAAATGACATGTCAGGGTCTAGCCTAATATGAAGAGCTTTAACTTGGGTAAGCCTGCTCTATGTTACACAAAAAGAGTTGTTGCAGCTTCAGAAAGTCCAGTTTAGTGGAAATAATAGAGCAAGCTCACAGAATGGAAATTTAAGGAAACACATTCAGAAAGCATAATAAGAAATAATTTTCACCTGAAAATTCAAAGCTGCAGAAAGCTGGCTTGGTGCAGTAAGTGCAAATCACACATTAGGCATTTCAGTGCCCCAAGGCAACAAAGGGAAAATCTTGATGTTTCTAATGACCTTCTTTATTTCACAAATGTAATAAAATCACTTTCAAACGGATATCTAATGTTTAGCAAATTTATAACTGGTTTTTGCTCCACTTTCAACCAATGGTTGACAAGTAGACTGCAGCGCTCAGTCCATGACCTGAAAGCTTGTTAGCAGCCTTCCTTGTTCTGTGGTCCTTTGTATTGATTTCAGAGTATCACAGGGAGTATCTTATGATTGTTCCTGTCCTTTACAGACATATAAATCAAGAGTAAATTCACTGAACTAAGAGCTGTGACCCTCATGCGAAATGGATGTTAATACAATCAGGATCACCTACTGACAACGTGGTTTTGAACCATTTCAGCCTACTGAACTTACAGCATCCCTGCCTCTAACTTGTAGTTTTGGGCAATTATTAAAGGTGCATTTCATAGTCAGCCAGCAAAGAATCCCTAAACACAGAAGCAGGTGAAAAACATCAAGTGTATCTACTAAACATGATGCCCTAGAGTTTATTTCCTCAGGCACCATGGGGCAGTTTGGGGGGGGGTTGGGCTGCTTTAGTTTCAGAACAGTTAACCAGCTGCAGTGGAATATTTTATTGATCTGTTTTTATGCTCACAATAATGATGTGATACTACATAAGGGATACTGTATCAGTGATCAAAGTGAATGTGCTTTGCGTTCTCTGACAACTTTTTCCACCTCAAATAACTTCTGGATTCTGTCTTCTTTAGGCACTGCTGTACATGAATTACTGCACTTCAAAAGTGGTCTGTGTATCTTGTCTATGTCAAAGATGAATTCTTTAAAACCAGGAACAGCTCTAATTTCTGATCTGTGTTCATGAGTGCATGGCCTTTCATTTCTCCAAAGCAGTGGTGGAAACAGCATGATGGACCTGCAGGACTCCCTGCAGCTTTCTCCAGCTCGAAGGCAGGATATGGTTGAGTGGACAGAGCCCTCAGCCACCAGAAATAGCTGCGCCTTTCACTTTGCATATTTGCTTCCAGCATTCCTGTTTGCAAATGTTGAAGATTGTGGCACTCAGTTTTGCCAGGGCAATGCCTGAGCACAAACAGGATCAAACTCTTCCAGTGAACAGTAGGTAAAATGACATCTGCCTCCTAATTATGACTGATGCAATTCTTGATAGAATATGTCTACTAAATGTTTTACCGTTTAATAAAACTATGTAAAATATCCATCTTCGTTAGATGGCATATTACAAAAGAGTTTCAATAGGACTAATACACAAACAGTCTTTCTACACTGAGCTTTGGGCACGTTCTGTAGAGACTGAGAACATAATTTCCATTATAGGGAGTACAGAATAACACAGGTCCTGCCTAAACTTGGTCAATTCTCATTGCTGGTCAGACCGAAGACACCAGCATAGGCCTGTGCATTCATCAGACTCTCTCAGTTCTGAAGATTCCAGGCTTCTGGCCCTCTCTGGAAACGTTCCATTCACTACAGAAGAGAATTAAGTTGTTTTTCTTTTTAAATCAAACCTACACAGGCTCATAATCCATCAGGCAACTTCATGGCCTATACACATCTGCATAATCCTCCTGAAGTTGCATAACTCTCCAGCTGTCCTCATAAAAGGGATTTCATTCTGTGCCTGGCAGGTTTTGCAAGAAGTACATGTTCTGTACAATATGCATGTACCAATGTGCATGATTCTGGGGAAGATTCTTAAAACTAATCAGTTTTTAATCTCTGTACCTTTCCTTTGTAAAACCTGCCTTCCCTGTGGCTGTGTACACACAAATACAGATGCACAAACTACGGAACAGACATCAACTCCTTTAGTTCTAAAAGCGACTCCAGTTAAATATTTTAACAAGAACCATATATTCTTCTGAATTGTATCATCTCTTAGAAATATGCTTGAAATATGCTATAGAAATGTCATACTTATGTCAACTGGCAGTAGCTAAATTAATAATTTATCATTATGGTAATCATGGGGTTTCTCATATGCATATACAGTGTTAAAATGTATGCAGGATCTCTCAAGAAGACATAGCTCTGACTGCAAATTACTCCAATTATGAAATAAGTTACATCAAGAGCAAAAGGGGAAATGCAGCTGGAGCACAACTGGTAAACAAATCTAGACAAATCCTTGTCCACATGGAAAAGGAATCTCTTCCTAGAGAGTTTCAAATACCACCTCATGACTCCTTCACCCCTTCCCTCTAAGTGATCATTCAAACATTATTTGCTACTGAATATGTATGTATCAAAATATGAGCAATTCTGGTTTTGAGGGACAAGGGAAAAACAGTTGGTTTGTTCAGTGTCTTCAAGAATTCTACCGTACTCTTCCTCCAGCTGGTCTTGCATTTTAACTAGTACCTGCCATGTTCCATGGGAGAAGAAAGAAAAGCGAACATTTTTATGACCAGACTAAGTATTTCTAAGATGCTGTCTTTTCCAATGTTATTTAAGTCTCTAAGACAAAGAGTTGTTTTATTCTTGTCTGAGTTTCTTTAGAAATTTCCCTATTCCAATGTTACCCCTGTCTTACTTAATGATGGTGTTCCATCTGGCTTCAGTCTTTAATTACAATTTTAGCTCAGCCATTCCCATGATATCATAAAAACTTGAAGCTTCTCATGAAGCTGATACTCTCCTGTATTTAACTGAACATTGCAAGCAGGAGAGCAAAAGGAAAATAATCTTCAAAACAGAATTTCAGTCTTATGGAAACAAAAGGGTGGGCAGTATCTGGCAAGTTCTTAAAACTTCTGCCCTCAAACTGAAGGGAGAAGTGAAGGGCAACCTGAGCTACTGGTCACCAGTATTATTACACAAACTGATATTCCCATTACTCTGATTTTTACTAAACCAAATCATTCTCAAGGCTCTCTGAGGCTATTAAATTACTAGATTTGAATTTTGCAGTTCAACCTCTTACAACTTTAATATCATTACAACAATATCAGCATAAGAGAGGATTAATGTACAGATTCCCTAAAGAAAATGTGCCATTGGTGACTGCCGTGGATTGAGAGTCACAATTATAAGTAATTATTTAATGCGAAGCAGATTCAAACAAGACCAGAACATATCCTATGTAAATCCTATTAAATACAGTAAATGACTCACTCTTTTGTAAATATCTTACTATTTACATAAACAAGACAGGATAAACATGCTAAGAAAATTACTGGCAGGGAGTAAGGGTATAACTTGCCTAAAATCACACAATAGGTCAGCTAAAAACATCAAGAATAAACACATCTCAATGGACCATGTAATCATTACCTCAGAACATAATCTAACATCACCATAATGAATCTGCATTACACTTGGATAAACATTTGTTCACTGTTACAAGGTTTGGTAATTTGATACATCAGAACAGAGAAAGAACATGCAATTTACGTTAAAGACCTGCATTCAATCCTTTCTTAGATATTACATCACATTAGATACTGATCAAACAGTATGTTAAATGATGAAAGAAATGAAAAAGGGAAAACATACACAAAAGCAAAAAAGAAAATTTATTCTTGTTTCAAGGTCAACCATGTGCATGCCTTCACTCTAATAGGGCTAATTATGAAAGAAAATCATTGGTCCCTGCTGTTATAATCATTAAATGCTGTTTAAAACAAATGCTACTTATGTCATGATGAAAAGAAACTATTTTGCTTAGTTTTATATTTCAATTATCTCAAAATATCTAAATATTACCCTTTATGTGCCAGTGCTCCTGCATACAACGTGGTGTTTCTCTTTGAAACAGAAGAGAAGCTGAGCTCCATGGACCTGCAGCTCAGAACCTACAGGATCTCACATCTGCTGGATCGAGGTTCCAAGGCAAAGCTTCTCCTCAGCCCCATCCCCATCTCATTCAACAGGCTTCTGAATCCACAGTTCAGTCTTCTTCCTAGGAACTCTCTCTAGCTGTGCAGTGATTAATATCTTTCCATTCCTGACATGACATTTTAAATTGTTTGAACTGAGGGACAAGAGAGATTGTTATTGTAACCAATCTGCAGATATTGAGACCTCTCACATCCACCCCGTGTGGCTGCTTGGAACATCCTGGCAACAGCTGCAATAGGAGGCTGGATAATACCAATGGAAAAAAAGCCCTGCATATTTATTTTAAAAATAAGGCATCAAGGGAAATTAAAATTGAGCTGAAAGTTCAGCAATCAATTTGGATTTGAATACAAGATTGTTTGCAGGCTCATCCACTTTTTACTCTGCAAGCTGATCTTACATCTGCCCATTTTCTCTCTGCACACAGTTACAGCTATGGAGACAAAGATACAGCTCACTGTGAGCAGCAGCGCAGGGCGTGCACTGCTCTCCAAAAGAACTGGAAGAAAATGTTGCGTGGTTTTGGTTTTTTTTAAATTAAGACAGAGGAGCAGACATTTCCGACTGAGACACAGCAGATGGCTGCCAGAAAATGGTAAAGAATTCAGGAAGATGAAGGGCGAGGCAGCCTGTGGGCTTTGGAAAAGAGACAAGAACCCACCAGCAGTTAAAGTGCTCTGTATGTGCGGGACAGAAAGGTTTGGAGTGGTAAAAGTGTGCAGGACTCTGTCTCCATGCCCCTTGGTCTTGCTGCAGTCAGCTTCCCCTTGAAAATTCAGTTCTAAACCCAAGCACTGCATGGCAGCAATTTCAGCATTCCATGTATGATGAGGAAATGTGTCTATAAGTACTCTGCTCTGGCCTCTTTGGCCTCTTTTCAATACAACTGTAACTGGAGCTGTATTTCCTGGGAAAGGTGGCCTTATTCTGGTACAGCAGTTCTGCAAATACTTTTCTGAATATTGCGAACAGTTAGCATTGGAAGGGTTTAGACAATTCTACAGGAAACCCATCTAGCTGTGGAGCTTAAGAAACATTTTATTAGCAGAACTAACAACCTTTATAATAATAATAGGCAAAGTCAGTATTTCCATTCATTTATGTCTGGAGGTGTTGATACAGATGCTTTCTTTTGCAATATATGTTATTGTAATGATCACATTTCAGGATGGTGGGAGAGGAATTTCTTCTGTAACTATATAAAAAATCCTTGAGCTATCCCTAATACAAGCCTTTTTAGCTTCTTATTCTGAACTGTTCTACATCTGTTTATGTGAAGCCTCAAAATAAAATGTAATCAGGTGGAGCAGCACAGGATGGCACGTAACAGTTCAAAAGTATATTATTTGCTCATGGCTGGGGTTCAGTGTGTTGTCATTAGAATGTGTCCCTTTCTGGGGACCTTTTTGGCACTGGTTTCTAGGAGTGCAGAGCACCTACATAGGGAGGTTGATTTTCAGCATCGCTCAGCTCCTGTTTCAGGGTCTTGGCAGAAAAGCCACGTTCCCTGAGAGTCCAGCACTCCAATGTTCTCAGTCTCTCCAAGGCAATGGCAAGCTGCTTCATAACCCAATTCCTTCTCATCAAAATACAACAAATCCAGGCTTTGCTGTCTGACTACAGTCCCCAAAACAACCCCTTCCACTAAAAATACCCATTCAAAGGATTTGATTGTATGAAAAGCCATTTCCTCCCTAATGCATTTGAATATCTGAGGTGACCATCCCCAAATTAAGCAGAAATGCTATGAATGCAAAATACAAAATTCAACAGCTCTGTGAGCTGTTTATTAAACAAGTCCCAAACTTACAGCAAATGCAAAGAATAGTTATTGGAGCAGGGGGAATTCTCCACTTACGAAAATAAAAAGACAGGAGATATCATAGTCTTCTTCATGGACTGCAAGGCCACATCAATATGTATTATTCCATGTAAGATAACTTTTAATGTCTCTTTCAGACACACATACAAATAAGAAGACCTTCTATACATTTTCTGAGAGTAATTTAGTAGCTGAAACTATATCCTATGGTCAGTCAGCTCTTTGAAGGCACTGTATGTCTGCACTGATCCGCTTCAGGATGCATGCCCTCGCATGAGACAGATTAAAGGCAACTCAGCAGAGCATCTGCTTTTACATATTAACTAGGGAAAGTTCTCCCATAGCTCAAGGGAGACACAAACACGGGGGAAGTACATAAAAAGGCACTGTCACCAGCAATTGTTAGCAGTGGCATTCAGCTGAGTACTGATTCTTCAGTCTCTGTGTTGGCCCTACTGCAATACTAACAGAAGAAAAAATGTTCCTAGAGTCTCTACATAGTTGAAAGCTACTGTAAAAATTATGATACTGGAAAGGTTGCTAGATATCCTCTAATACAGAACATCCCACACTGTAATCCCAAAGCCTTAGTAAAAGCAAACATAATGTTAATTTCCCCATACTTTCTCACCTGCAAGTGGCTGCTCAGGGCCACAAACAGCACAAAAAAGCTGTGCAGCAAGCCTGTGTTCCTGTAGGCTGAAGAAACAACAGCTGGGGACACACAGGTCCCACCAGCTTCCTAGAGTAACATGGAGAAAACTTCCACAAAGACCCTCTGGCCCTATCTCTTGCTCTTGTAGGAGCAGGCTGGAGCTGCACCTCTATTTTCATTGTCATCTTGATTAAATCTATGGACCAATCAAAGTAACTTGTTCCAACTGTTTTTTTCCAAAACAACTCACATTCTCTGCCACACCTCTGACAAAAACCTAAATTGTTAACAAATGGTTGAGGGCTCAGTCACAATGAAAACAGCAATTGTGAGGCGAAAATAACAATAACACAAACACAGCCCCATGCAGTTCTTGCTGTGGTAAATTATTCCTGCAGAGACATGGAATTGTAACCCAAGGGTATGCAGTGACTTTATTATTTGGCTCAGTGATCTCTCACTAAGTATTACTGCTGGTATTTATTAGCAACAATGCCCTCTAATAGCTGGTTACGGACAGAATGAGTTGGGTAGAACTTTTTCTGAGGAGTTCTACCTTAAAAGCACAAGCTTTTCCTGTTCAATATAAAGCCTGGATGGCACAAAGTAATTGCTTATCTCGTTCACAACATATGGTTGCTGGTGAGCACTTCCCAACAGCTGGCATGATCAACTTGTGGCAAAAGATTTTAAATCAGCCCTGCCCGTGTTTCAAACACTTGTGTGCTCTTACTTCTCAAAAGATGCCATTTGCATCATCCACGCTGAGGCACAGCCAAGCATCAAACAAAAAAAGGCTGGGAATAAACACACTGACAATATGAGATTAGCTGCCATTCTGTTCACCTACAGAACAGATGTTCAGCTTCCTAGTCACCTAAAATCATCCTCCAGGAGTGCATGATTTATATCTAGCTGCCTGTGTCTAAAACATTGGCTATGTACAGTGGAATCATGAACATATTCAAATAGTTCACAACACACAAGACAGCAATTATTTCTTTTGTATTACTGTACTTAGTAAAGGAATTGTTGAAAAGTGTATTGAATTGCTGAGGTTTTTTATGATAAGGGACAAAAATAAATGTCAAGAATAAAGTATACAGTAATAGAGAAAAATTTTTTTTCTGACATAAATGCACTTGATGCAAAAATATACTGAAATACCAGCTAAAAATGTATTTTCAAAGTGCAATACCTTGTGAGGCTCAGGTGTCCTGGAAAGTGCTATCTTTCAATTCACCAAGTTTTTAGTTTAAATTACACAATGGCCATGGCAGCTGAACTTTTCTACTGTCCATATACAATTTTAAAGTATAGGGAATTATTAAATATACAATATTATAAAATTGTCTATTGTGCTCAGTTTTATGAAACTAGTTTAAAATATAGCCTAACTATAATATGAGAAATCAGAATTAATTGATGCAAATTTTAATCTGAGATCAAAGACAACTGTAATCTCTTTTGACCATTTCACATACAAGTAATACCTTACAATCAAAGCCAAACAAACATACACCGTTTTAAACACATGTGCGAGAAAACCTTCTAGCTTCTGTTTCAAAACCCCACACTTTCCTCACGTTTTTACTCGAGCATTTGCCATCCTTTATCTCCTCCAACCCTTAGAAACAAAGTCACTTGTAGGTAATAAGCACACAAGCAGCCCAAAAACACATGGAATAAGAAATTAGAGATAAAATGTTGGGGTTTTCTTTCAAGCCTGTCCTGATGCTGATGCAGATTTGATCTGTGGGAAATACTGCGTCTCCCATGGCTTCCTG
Organism: Oriolus oriolus; assembly: GCA_013400235.1. NCBI lineage: Eukaryota > Metazoa > Chordata > Aves > Passeriformes > Corvidae > Oriolus > Oriolus oriolus. Next base: position 244,741 of record VXBT01014143.1, read on the forward strand.
CACTTGAGTTTGATCAGTTCCTGTCCCTCAACCTTCCTTCTCTTTGAGCTGTCCTCATTACCTTTCATCTGAACACTAATTCTGTCATTTATTGGGCTGAGAAGAGGATTGGATTCTGGAAGGCCATGATCACCTTACATTTGCTGAGTGAGGGCTTTGGGACTGCCCAGTTGGTGCTGCTCATCATCTGCTGGAGCTACGCTGTCCTGCCTCTTAATCATTTTTATTGGCTGTCTCTAAATTCCTTTCACATTTCTGCTATTGAGCTGGCCAGAACTGAATTTATCAATTCCTCCAGATATATCAGCTTGCAGTTCTCCAGCTTGAATCTCATTTTGCTTCCTGCACATATTTCTGAGCTCTTTAGATCCCTTTTTATTATTTCTCCTTGCTTGCTTACGCTTGCAGCACCTGTCAGTTTAGAGTACGATTGTGCCATTAGAAAGCAGGGCAGCTGCAGAGCAATGCCCCAGGGAAACTCCAAGCAATATTGGGTCTTAAACTTTTGGAAATTTACCCATGGCAGAGAGGAAACTTCGGGAACAGGTGCCTAAAACAATCTGCCTGAAGATGCAGGGCACACAGTGTTGCTTCAGAACAACAGAGAGAGTCTGTTGCCATCATTTCACCAGAAGTAGATGCTGCTGGCTGAGTATGGTTTTACCTGGGCATGAGGGATCCAAAGCCTCTTCATGACCCAGGGAACGCATCTTCCAGGCGTTGGCATATGCCCTTAACATAGTTCTGCCTCTGCATCCTCCCACTGATTCCTCTGTGGGGAGCACTGAACTACAAGACAGTTCCTTGAAGC